>BQNB010077415.1:0-30853 GCA_026074375.1 Tanacetum coccineum | reverse complement strand
TGTTTCTTTTTTAATTAATGATTATTTTGGAGAGTAAATCACACTATATATATAGTTGCAAAGCCCTGCTCGTTTTGTGAATATACATTACGTAAAATAAGTAAAGGTAAATCTATTATAACGTCTTTGGTCAAATGAAAAACATGCACTCATTGAAGAGGGTCTACTATTTTAAGCAGAATGGTGTGTAGCAATTAGCAAAGGTGCAAAAATTCGTTATTTAAAGCTTAATGTCAGCTTATACCTAGCTCGTCTTTCAATCACCAAGCATCTAAAATCCATGAAAGCCTGTACATAAAATGATCAAGTAATAAACATAAATACTGTTGGACCTTTTAATACTAATCTAACACTGTGATTAAAAATAACAAATTTTCATGTCATGGACGACTCGATAAATATACTATTTTTTTTTAATGGTGTACGCGTCTTTGCTTGTGATGTCATGAATTAAGTTCATACAATCGCGTAAGCTAAAAATTATGCGTTCAATGTAACTCGGCATCAAACAAATTAAATGTTTTACATCTAGCGCAGGGTCTATTTAATTATTTTGAGGATAATTATTAATTTGTTCATTTTATTTTTGTCGGATACGTAAAGTGTAATTACGCTTCTCTGAATAATAAATTGCGTTTTAGGCACTCCCGGAACCACAAAAAACTTTTCTTACACTTCAAACAAATACCCATTTTATACCCCAATACACAAAATTACATAAATATAATCAGGTATATATTTATTATTTCCAAAAATCTTGTATACCTAACAAGATTATACATGAAAATTGAGAGATAAGGATTACACCTTGGTCATTCACACATACTCATTTGGCAAGACATACCTTCCATACTTTGATTCCTAGGACCCATGCCTACCATCCTGGCATCCCTCAGGACTTCTTATGTTCCTTGACTCATTTTACATCTGTTTTCGATGCACATAGTAGAAGTTCACTTATAATCACAACACTTAAAGAAATCAACCAAAAACCTCCCTTTTTCTTCTATAGAGTCACGGGCTCAATAAGCCATCTCAAGCAACCATGCAAAATTTTTATAAACCTATTTACAATAAATTATTATCATTCTGAAGGATACCCATCATATGTATTTTGAAGCCTTGAGTAATTATTTAAAGAATTGAAGCAAGAAATAAGATTTTTGGTTTTGTTAAGAAAATAAGGGTTTATTAAGTGCAAGCTTGGTTTTTGTGGCTAAATAAGGGTTTAGTATTTATTTACATCATCATCATACTTCATAAGGTCCATTTAAACTCTTTTATGTTGTATATCTACTTATTATGAATTAAGTGATATGTCTATTTAGCTTAATTCACCAGTTTAGGATTTTATCATGAAAATGAGATTTAAACTTGAATTGTTATATGGGATTATTTTATATATGTTGTGATATTACATATATCATGTTAAAAATAATGATAAAATATTGTATCATGTTGATTTGGTGTAAACATGATTATGGGATAATTAGAGTTTTTATAGTATCTTAATATGTTTTAAGATAAAGAAATACATAAGACTGATTAATTTGATTGTGGGATCTTTTAATCATTCGTTAATAGAACACTAAAAATAAAGTTATGTTGGAAGAAATACACTTGTACACTTATGGTTTATATGTAAAAGTGGAAAAGTATGGAAACAAAGATATATATGGACTTAACAAACTAGCCTAAACATTCTGTCCAAAATTCGAATTTTTACATATCCATTTTATATTTTTATAAGATAATTATAATACTTTCACAAGATTCCGATAAAGGTAAGAAACTTGTTTAAACGGCTATATTTAATAACGAATAAAAGTTACGTTTTAACAAACGAGTTATTACGTTAATAAAAAAGTCGTAAAGAATTTTTATAAAAACATTTTTTTAAAATATTTTTAAAACAGCAGGGTTGCGTAATTTTTAACATCAAATAATACATTTTTTTTAGGATTCCAAAATGATAAGGAATCGTAATTTTCCAATTAATAACGAACCCAAAGGGGGGGGGGGGAAAGGGGTTTTATGAATTTCGGAGTTTTCGACAATTATATACCTTTTATAAAACTATTTTTATAAAAGTTATATCATGACAGAAAGTTCTATTTTTGTAATACTCATATAAATTTATAACTTTAAAATACAGAGAAGTCTCGAAAGAACACTAAAAACGAGCTATAACGAATATAAATACGTCGTTGACGGGATTTAGACAATTAAATCGATTAAAAATATTATACATTAGGGTCTGATGTGAACAGTATAATTTTTACTGTTACCAGTAGGGCCAAAATTCAAAAATGTCAATTTATGATCACTGTCTTGATACGAAAGATGGACATAAGAAACGCTGAGAAATGGGTTTAAAACGCGAAAGTTACGCCGGTTTTGCTAAAAACGGTAATTATTTAAAACGCGAAAGTTACGCCAGTTTTACTAAACGGTAATTATAAACGTTTTAACTTATTAAACACAATTTTTCCAAAACCATTAGTTGGTGATTGAGCTATATAGAATATTATGTGGTTATCAAAGTACTATATTACTAGGGAGTTTCATAATGAGGCCTCTTCGGATGGCGTTTCGACGAGTTGTTGGATTTACGATTTAAAGTGTCCTAACTCCTCGTACGTCATGTCATGACCTCTTTAATTATGATAGCCCGAACGATAGTACGATGTAACAACTATAGGATTACATTCAATGTTATCAATTAAAGTACTCGGTACTTATACGACCTTAATTTAATTAGGTTGCATTTGATCGATTTGCGTGACGCATTATCTGCGATATTTGGATTATCAGAACTCAAGGTGAGTTCATAGCCCCACGTTTTACATGCTTTTGTTTTACAAAGTTTTTGGGGTGAAAAACATGCAATGTTTTACAACTGGACACAAGTGGTTAAGTTTCACATTATGATTACATGTTGCCTAAGTAGCGATAACCCAATCTGAGCCCATTATCATGAACTGTTAATTACGAGCGCGAATGTTATAAATAGATCTATTGGGTTTGACAACCCCGTTCGGGTGATTAGCTATCACTAGGGAAACGAACGTATACCATGTCGAATATAGGATGTTGCGGGTTAGAACATCACCACGGGCAAAAGGCCATTAATTTGGCATCCATACACGTCAAGCTTCAGTGTCATGAGCTTAGAGCAACGTAATTACATTTATATGATGTCTGCATTTGTTGCATTATCATACACTTGGGAGATCTTGTGGTCTACAAATATGTTCTTTTAAACCTATGAATTCACAACTTTTATTGTTTGACGTTTTAAAGCAATGTTTTTCAGGGGATCAATAAGCACAAGGTGCGATGGATACATTGGTGGTTTTGAATTGGATGTCATACATTAAAGATTTTGTCGCATTTCATTTTGTTATCTGTTATGGGCTGAAAATCTTTGTATTTTGATCAAGTGAACAAGTTAAGCTTCGGGCTTATGTAACAATTACTTTGTTAAATCCAATGTATCGTTTTCAAACGACTTTTTGGTCGTTCTATATATATCTTGTGTTATTGATCTGAGAAGTAACACGCCCCGGACCCATATTCCGCTGCGACCCAATTTGGGGGTGTTACAGATTGGTATCAAGAGCCAAGGTTATAGAGAACCAGGCAAATGTTTTTGCTGGACTATAACGTTTTCAAAAGTTGTTTAATTAAAAGGGGATTACACGGGACATACATATGTGCATACATTCATGCATACACTACTTGTTGCATTAGTTGGTTGGACTAGATGCATTCATAATTGATATACATGTTATGATTATAAATGTATATTACTATAAGGGTCTTATATAATATACTCATATAAGCCATTTCTGCTGGTCACAGTAGTCATGTCAGCCGATTCCGCGGTTACCTATACGTCTGTTCACTCTGAGGCACTACCATTACCACCACCCTTCATACTCTCCCCCACCAGACCAGATGCACCACCACCCATGCCCACATCAGCTCCTACTTCATTTCCACCATTGTTGTTACCCTCTGCCAGTCATAGAGAGGATAGACCCGAGGTTAACCTACCACCTCGGATGGGGTTAGGTATCGCTCTGGGTCCCAGATATGAGGTAGGAGAGAGCTCCGCCGCTGCTGCTGCTAGACCAGCTGGAGGTCTTAGGGCAGATTACGGCTTTGTTGCCACTATGGACAGGGAGATCAGGCGTGACCCAGAGAGATATGTTGGATATGGGATCACGGATTCATGGGATGAGATTGTTGAGACCTTACAGGGAGCTCCAGTTAGTACCGATACAGAGTTGGGTGCACACATGAGAGAGTTTGAGTCTATGGTTAGGCGAGATACAGATGAGATCTACACGAGGTTAGATGACGAGCAGGGACAGAGACAGTTATTGGCCGGTCGGGTCAATATGCTATTTAGAGACAGACGTAGACATGCACATACACGTCTTTTGATGGAGACCGAGGCTGAGATGTCTAGAGAGGCTTGGGGACGAGCGATGGATGCGAGCGATCTTGCTCATGGAGAGGTTATTTCCCTACGCACCATAGTTCATGCACAGATGTCAGAGATCACAGAGCTACAGTCAGCGGACCATAGGAGACAGAGAGCGATTTCCGATTTGCTAGAGACAGACCGCAGGAGGCGTGAGGAGATGAGAGAGTTGAGAGCTGCTGATCGTACTCGACAGCAGCAGATTATTCAGACCTTGACTGTTATGCAGACACTACAGAGAGAGATGACTCCACTTCAGGGACTGGTCACCACACTGCAGGGGCAGGTGACAGCCTTACAGGGACAGGTGATGACATTACAGGGGCAGGTTACTGCATTACAGGGACAGCAGGGACCCGCTGGGGGTCCTGCACAGCCGGAGCTGCCAGAGGAGGCTGGTAGCAGTTCTTAGATTAGACTTTATTATGGCTAGTTGTTTTGTATATAGCCTACTAAGTATTACGGGTTTAATCCCGGCTAGTAAGGCTTTAGGTTATTATGCTTACTTTGTAACCTAAACATTATGATCATTTTGTATCGAAACCAATCATGTATGTTTTCCAGTTATATATGAAATGGTAGTATTATGTCATGTTTATAATCGAATTTGTGATGAATGAATGTCGATTTGGTTTTATCATTGTTAATTACAATTCAATTGTACATTTCACTGTGTGATGTGATCTCACTTTATTTATCATGGATATGTCATGTCAGGGTTATGATTTTATGAAATCTAACGGATATTGTATTTTCTTGTGATTAAAGAAAATGGCACCAAAAAGAGCAACAAGGACAACACCGGTCACAACAACACCAGCCACAACCACTACGGTCACAAATGCCCAACTCCAAGCTATGATTAATCAAGGTGTCAGTGCCGCTCTGGCCGCACGTGACGCAACCAGGAATGGCACTGATAGCCATTCTTCGGGAACGGGTGTCAGGGGATCTGAACGCGTTGCTAGAGAATGCACTTACCAGGATTTCATGAAGTGCAAACCTCTGTATTTTAAGGGCACTGAGGGAGTGGTTGAGTTAACCCAATGGTTTGAAAGAATGGAGACTGTCTTCCGAATAAGCACAGCAGGTAGAAAACCAGTCAGTCACACTTGTACTCTATTAGCAAGTGCTCTAATATTGTAGAATCCCATTTTATGGACTGTTACACATAATGATTGCTTTTCAATGACTTGGGTCGATCTAAGGAAGAAGATGGACCGACAAATAATGACCACGAAACGAAATTGAAGAAGCTTGAGCGGAATTGTGAATTGAAAGTGATAGGTACTGATGTGGTCAAATACAACCAACGCTTTCAAGAACTAGCACTTCTCTGTGTGAGGATGTTCCCAGAGGAGTCAGACAAAATTGAAAGGTATGTCGGGGGATTGCCCGACATGATCCATGGAAACATCGTAGCTTCAAAGCCAAAGACCATGCAAGAGGCTATCGAGATGGCCACTGAACTGATGGACAAAAGAGTCAGTACCATGGCAGAAAGACAAGCCGAAAACAAGAGGAAGTTTGAAAACACTTCCCGAAAAAATCAGGATCAACAACAACAACAAAACAAGAGGCAAAACTTCGGCAGGGCATATACTGCTTGATCGGGTGATAAGAAACCATATGGGGGATCCAGGCCCCTATGCACAAAAATTTGCTGCAATACCACCATGATGGTCCGTGTGCTCCAAAGTGCTATAAATGCAACAAGTATGGTCACATCGCCCGTGACTGTACGAGTGCAGGAAATGCCAACAACACTAACAACCAGAAGGCCCCGAATCGGGTCAGAATACCTACTTGTTTTGAATGCTGAGTTCAGGGACATACAGAAAGGAATGTACCAAGCTGTAAACAACAAAGGCAACCGGTAAAACAACTTGGAATGACAGGGCCCTATCAAGGTGTATGTGGTTGGAAATGCGGGGGCAAATCCAGACAACGACGTTGCGGGAACTTTTTCTAAACAAACCGCTATGCTTATATCATGTTTGATACGGGTGCCGATCAAGTTTTGTGTCTTACAACATTAGCTCCCAAATGACATCACGCCATCTACCCTAGAACATATAATATGTATTGTCGAACTAGCTGACGGGAGGATAATTGTGGTTAACCTATACTTAAATGGTTTGGCACATTAACTCCTTTCTAAACCACCAATTCGAATCGAACATTAAAACTTAATGCCGGTAGAACTTGGTAGTTTTGATGCTATAATCGGTATGGATTGGTTGGCGAAGTACCAAGCGGTCATTGTGTGTGCCGAGAAGATTGTCCGCATTCCCTGGAAAAATAAAACCTTAATCATACACGGTGATGGAAGTACCCAGGGAAATGTGACACGATTAAACATCATTTCGTGCACTAAAGCGCAGAAGTACATGGAAAAAGGATTTCCTATCTTTTTGGCACATATCACTGCAAAAGAGGTTGAAGACAAGTCGGAGAAGAAGCGACTTGAGGACGTACCAATAGTTCAAGACTTTCCTGAAGTATTTCCTGAGGACTTGTCGGGTCTTCCTCCGACTCGACAAGTGGAATTCCAAATTGATTTGGTACCTGGTGCTGCACCTGTAGCACGGGCACCTTATCGATTAGCGCCTTCCGAAATGAAAGAGTTATCGGAGCAACTGAAGGAGCTGTCCGATAAAGGCTTTATAAGACCTAGTTCCTCGCCCTGGGGAGCTCCGGTCTTGTTTGTCAAGAAGAAAGACGGATCATTCCGGATGTGCATTGACTACCGGGAACTGAATAAACTAACGGTGAAGAACCGTTATCCGCTCCCAAGAATTGATGACCTATTTGATCAGCTCCAAGGGTCGAGTGTCTACTCGAAAATCGACCTAAGGTCAGGTTATCACCAATTGAGGGTTCGAGAAGAAGACATTCCAATACTTCCTCGAGAACATCCGTTTATGGCCATTTATGATTTTAAGTAACATAAGCCGGTATTGGTTTACAAACGCACAAGCTGTGTTATGGCCCTCATGTACGAGTGTGCCAACCTTACCTGGACAAATTCGTAATTATCCTTTTATTGATGAAATTTTTGGATCCTATTCTAAGAGCAAGCAAGAGCACGAAACGCATCTGAAGATAATATGGAGGTTGTTGAAGAAAGAGGGATATTAATGCCAAGTTTTCCAAATGTGAATTTTGGATTCCTAAGTGTACAAGTTCCTAGGTCAAAATGATCGATAGTGAAGGAATTCATGTAGATCCAGCCAAGATTGAATCCATTAAGGATTGGGCCTCTCCTAAGTCACCAATGGAGATTCGTCAAATCTAGGTCTTGCTGGATATTACCGAAGATTCATTGAAGGGTTTTCGAAGATCGCCAAACCAATGACTAAGCTTACTCAAAAGAAGGTTAAGTTTGAATGGGGCGATAAACAAGAAGCAGCTTTTCAGCTGTTGAAGCAAAAGTTATGCAGTGCACCAATCCTTGCACTACCGGAAGGAAGCGAAGATTTCATCGCATACTGCGACGCTTCGAAGAAAGGTTTGGGCGCTGTGTTGATGCAAAGGGAGAAGGTGATTTCTTATGCATCACGCCAGTTAAAAATTCATGAGAAGAACTACACGACTCATGATTTAGAACTCGGTGCAGTGGTGTTCGCTCTCAAGATCTGGAGACATTATTTATATGGAACTAAGTGTACGGTGTTCACCGATCACAAGAGTTTGCAACACATCTTAGATCAAAAAGAGTTGAACATGAGGCAACGCCGATGGTTAGAGTTGCTAAGTGATTACGATTGCGATATTCGTTATCACCCGGGGAAAGCAAATGTCGTTGCTGATGCTTTAAGCAGGAAAGAACGAGAACCACCGCTAAGAGTTCGAGCATTGGTTATGACTATTAGTTTGGACCTTCCCAAACAGATCTTAAATGCTCAGACCGAAGCGCAAAAACCCGAGAACATTAAGAGTGAAGACGTTGGGGGAATGTTGATTGAAAACGCTAAATTTCCAGAAGCAATTAGAGAACAAAAGTTGGAACCACGTGCGGATGGAACCCTGTGCCTCAATGGCAGAAGCTGGTTACCTTGTTATGGCGATTTGCGGACTGTGATCATGCACGAATCCCATAAATCAAAATACTCTATTCATCCGGGTTCCGACAAAATGTACCAAGACATGAAGAAGTTATATTGGTGGCCCAACATGAAAGCCGACATAGCCACTTATGTTAACAAGTGTTTGACATGTGCTAAGGTCAAGGCTAAACATCAAAGGCCATCAGGATTGTTGGTACAACCTAAGATTCGAAATGGAAGTGGGATAACACAACATGGATTTTGTCACGAAGCTTCCTAAGACCCCCGTATCCCCCTCAAGGCATAGATACAATTTTTGGGTGATCGTTGAACCGACTCACTAAGTCTGCGATCTTCACCCCAATGAGAGAGACCGATCCTTTGGATAAACTTGCAAGATTGTACTTAAAGGAAGTGGTCACAAGGCATGGGATACCCGTCTTGATCATTTGCGATCGTGACCCGAGATTCGCATCTAATTTCTGGAGGTCACTTCAGAACGCTTTGGGTACAAATTTGGATATGAGTACAAATTTGGATATGAGTACGCGTACCATCCACAAACAGACGGGCAAAGCGAGAGGACCATTCAACTCCGAGGATACGTTCGTGCCTGAGCAATCGACTTGGAAAGGGAGTGTGGGTTTAACCATTTGCCATTAGTCGAGTTTTCATACAACAATAGCTATCACGCTAGCATCAAAGCAGCACCATTTGAAGCACTTTATGGTCGGAAGTGTCGTTCACCTGTTTGTTGGACTAAAGTTGGAGAAGCTCAAATACTCGGTCCAGAACTAATTCAAGAGACCACTGAGAAGATCATCCAGATCAAACAAAGGATGCAAGCCGCTCGTGATCGACAGAAGAGTTACGCCGATTTGAAGCGTAAACCAATGGAATTCCAAGTCGGGGATAAAGTTATGCTCAAAGTTTCGCCTTGGAAAGGGGTCGTACGTTTTGGCAAACGGGGGAAGTTAAACCCTAGGTATGTTGGACCTTTTAAGGTGATAGAAAGGGTTGGAGAAGTTGCTATGACAAAGCTTGAACTTCCAGAAGAATTGAGCAGAGTCCATAATACATTTCATGTATCTAATCTGAAAAGGTGTCATGCCGACGAACCATTAGCCGTTTCGTTGGATGGACTTCATCTTGATGACAAGCTTCATTTTGTGGAAGAACCATTAGAAATAGTGGGCCATGAAGTTAAACGGTTGAAGTGAAGTCGGATCCCATTAGTCAAAGTTCGATGGAACTCCAAGAGAGGTCCTGAGTTCACGTGGGAGCGTGCAGACCAATTCAAGAAGAAATATCCACACCTCTTCACCAAGACCGCACCGTCGTCAAGTGCTGCATCGTAAGCCTTGAGGACAAGGCTCGTTTAACGGGGGAAGTCTATAACACCCTGTGTTTTCAAGTCATTGACGACGTCGATAAATGTACTATTTATTTTTAGTGTTGTACGCGTTTGCTTGTGATTTCATGAATTAAGTTTAAATCGCGTAAGCTAAAAATTAGCGTTCAATGTAAACGGGCATCAAACAATTAAATGTTTACATCAAGCAAGGGTTATATAATTATTTTGAGGATAATTATTAACTTTGTTCATTTTATTTTTATCGGATACGTAAAGTGTATACGTTTCGCGATAAATTACGTTTAGGCACTCCCGGAACCACAAAAACTTTTCTACGCTTCAACAAATACCCACATTTATACCCAATACATAAAATTTACTCAAATATATCATGTATAGCTCATTTATGCCGAAATTCTTGCAAAGGATGCAAAGTTATACAAGTGTTACATGAAAAACTCTTCCATGTTGGTCAAAACAACACCATACTTGTTTATTTGACTAAGGACCATACCCATGACCATCCCTAAGACCATGAGCCATCCCTATGACCATGATATGTTCCCTTGACTAGAATTACTTCCTATATACATGCATTGCTAGCTAAGATAACTCATACACACTTTACACTTAGTAAAAATCAAACCAACCTCATCAGGGGACAAAATTTGTGAAAATGTCAAATATCGATAACCCGTCTTAATACGAAGAGATGGGCATAAGAAATGCGAGAATCAGGTTTAAAACGCGAAAGTTACGCTAGTTTTACTAAAACGATAATTATAAACGTTTTAATTTATGAAACACAATTTTACCAAAACCATTAGTTGGTGATTGAGCTATATAGAATATTATGTGGTTATCAAAGTACTATATTACTAGGGAGTTTCATAATGAGGCCTCTTCGGATGGCGTATCGACGAGTTGTTGGATTTACGATTTAAAGTGTCCTAACTCCTCGACTTTCATTATTATGCATATGATCATTCTATTTAGATTATATCACATTTATGTTTTTAAACTCTGAAAAAATACGTTTTTCACTTGAAATGACCACATGGACTACTTTTATATATGTTGTGTTATTACTTACATCATGTTAAAAAGGATGAGAAAATGTTGTATCATATTGTTTTGGTGTAAACATGATTATGGATTAATTAGGGTTTTCATAGTTTCATAATATGTTTCAAGTTAAAGAAATACATAAGATATGATAATATTGATTATGGACTTTTAATCATGTTATTAGAACACTAAAATAAAGTTATGTTGGAAGAAATACACTTGAACACTTATGGTTTATATGTAAAAGAGGAAAAGTTGAAACAAAGATATATATGACTAACAAACTAGCATAACATTCTGTCCAAAATTTTCGACATTTAACATAATCCATTTTAATTTTTATATAAGATATTCATTTCACGGCGATTCCGAAAGGTAAGAAACTTGTTAAACGGATTAATAACGAAAAAGTTACGTTAAAAACGAGTTATACGTTAATAAACGAAGTCGTAAGTAAATTTTTATAAAAATATTTTTATAAAAATTAAAAACAGCAAGGGTTGATATTTTTAACAATTAATACATATTTTTTAGATTCAAAAATGATAAGATCGTAATTTTTCAATTAATAACGAACGAGTTTAGAATTTCGCAAGTTTCGAACAATTTTTATTTTATAAAAACTATTTTATAAAGTTACTATTCATGACAGAAAGTTATATTTTTGTAAAACCTCATTAATTATAGAACTTTCAAAAACGAGAAAGTCATGAAGAATCACTAAAAAACGGAGCTTAACGAATAAAATACGACATTTTCGAGTTTTACGACGGGACAAATACGAAATTTATAATACCTCACGTCTGGTTCATAACAGTAAAAGTACTGTTTCTTCAGGTGGGAAAAATTTTATGAAAATGTTCAAATTCGATAAACCGTCTTAATCGAGATGAGAGGGTGACATAAGAAAGCGAGGATCGGGCTTAAAAACGCGAAAGTTAGCCATTTTACATAAACGGTAATTATAAAATTTTTACTTGTTAAGCACAATTTTTCCAAAACCCATTAGTAGTTGATTCCCAGTTCCTTCATCTGCACCAGAACCACTGGCATGAGAGCTGTGAGTTTCTTTACGGCTTCTTTTTGTGATTATCTTGAGTTGCTCAGCCTCTGTCAAAACCGCCTCAGAGATATTCTCCAACTCTGTAGTCTTCTGCTTTCCTTTTCCAGACGTCTTTTCTTTCTTTTCTTTGGGGACTGTGGGAGGCTTCAGCTTAGTAGTAGTATCTGTATCAGCTTTCTTCTTACTTCCTTTCGTCTTTGGAGGAATCTTTCCAGAAGCAATAGCATGATACTCTTTGTATGATTCAGAGATGCGGATGTCCTCGTTTGTTAACTCTGTTGGTAGGATAGCTCCGTACAGCTGAGTGGCTTCATTCCTTGAGATGACATTGATCGTTGTGAACATTGGGTCATCTCTGGCATAGTGCCAATTGACCTTGTTTCTTCGAGGAATTGAAGGGTCTTTTTCCATGACAAAGTTGACGACTAACTTGGTGAAACGAGGATAGTACATCGCATTGCCCTTCTTCGTATTTTTGTTCTCTATCTGGTAAATGAAGTCCTCCCACAGAAGATATGCATAATCAACATTCTTCTTATTGTACATACCCCACAAGATTTGAGCTTGAGAAAGACGAAGACTGTCATAGGATGGTTTACCACTGAGACATTTGTTGATGATAGCAGCAAATGATCTCCAGGGTTGATGCAGTTTATTGACATTGACGTCAGTGATCTTCCTTATTTCTCGGTGACCAAGGACTGGCTAGAATGCTGAGAATTCCCCTTTTTCTCAAGAGGTGGTTCTTCAAACTTCTTATTACCGACTTTAGGGCAAATTTGAAGAATGTCTCTGAATTGATCAAGACCGAGAATGTGCTTCTTGTTATTCATCTTGAATCTGACAGATCGATTATGAACATAAGCAGAGGCCCAGAATTCTTGCATATAGATCTCTGGAGCATCAGCAGTGACTTGGAATGCCTTGTAGAAAGGAGTGAGTTTTAACACATCGTAGACTACTTAAAGAGTTGCTTCCTTTGATGTGACATCTGAACTTAAACGAAGATTACATTTACCAATCTTAAGTTCGTCAGACAGGAGCCACTACGCATCATCCTAATGCATCTGATCCGCTATTGAGATTTCCATGAGTCTGTTTAAGAAAGAGTGAGTGCAGTTCATAAGAAGACACAATCATTCATTCATGAGAACCTTTATGACTTTTAGCACTTTTAAAGATCAATCATCTTAGATAGACTAATAGCGTTTAAGACAAAGGCACCTATCCTAACAACTAAGTTGAATGTAGTTAACCTTGGTTTTGTCAAGCTTTTACTGTCTATTTTAAACTAAGAGATTTGTTTAATTTAATCTTAGTTAGAAAAAAATATGATCTTAAGTGTGTTATGTCAAAAAAATTGATTAAGTGTTGATAATTTCACTCGTTCGGTCCTCAAAGAAACACCTTGATCGGTTTCCACTAAATGTCACTTGTTCGGTCCATTTAAACAAGCACTTGTTCGGTCTATATAACCATTCAGTCGTTCGGTCCTCACTATGAGTTGCTCGTTCGGTCCTCACTAACAGTCGCTCGTTCGGTCCTCACTTTCTGTCTCTCGTTCGGTCCTCACTATCTTTCTCTCGTTCGGTCCTCACTACTAGTCGCTTGTTCGGTCCTCACTAGGACTCATTCGTTCGGTTCTTACGATGAATCACTCGATCGATCTATACTGGATCCACTCGTTCGGTCCTCAATAAGGTTTACTCGTTCGGCCCTACTAGTCTTTCACTCGTTCGGTCCTTATTACAAATTACTCGTTCGGTTCCTTTTACACTGACACTCGATCGGTCCTAATAGGCTTTCACTCGTTCGGTCCGTAATACAAATCACTCGTTCGGTCCAAGTTATATAACACTCGTTCGATCGTCATTGACTCGATCGGTCCACACTAAGTGAAATATCTAACAAGCATTTGATACACTACATAGACAATCGAGAAGAACATGACATAACATATTATTGCTATTCCACACATAACTCCTAACATTCATACAACATATAGCACAACCCTAACTTTTTAAGCACAAAATCAATCATTTACACATTAAAATTAACTCTAATGATAAAACTGTGATAAAATGTTGCTCTACACTCCAATCAGAGCAAAACGCCTCATTCAATTTCGAGATTTCATCTTGCTTCGATTTTGATGAACCCTAATTTTGACGTTAGGGTTGATCGAGATCAAATCACCATGAAAACGCAATTCGAATAGGATATGATCTATTTGAAGTGCAATGAACGTTTTATAAAGAATACCTTAATCTGGATATGATCTTGAGAATAAGAATTGAAAGGGTGCGATTTGAGTGTGTGTTCGTGTGTGTGTGTTTGAGTGTGTGAGAGTGTGTGAACAGTGATGGGGACGGGTGGGGGGTGGTATGTTATTAACCATTTTTAATTTTGACACATTTGGCCCCTCATGTTAACACAACTTATTAATCTTGCAAATTAGGTTTTATAAGGTATATTCAAGTTAAACAAATAGCACACATAGTCCTTAATGTTTTATACTCTCATACCTATAGACATAATTTAGCAAACTACACCCTAAAGGCATAAACAAGTAACACATAAGGCTCAAACAAGTTAAACTTAATTAACTTTCTATCAAGAGATATTACGTTATTGTTTTAAAATCTTTTTCCCTTTTAACAGCTCATTTTATCATGACAAATAAATTTGACATTCTCTCCCCCTCAAACAATGACCCGTTTTCTATTTAAAGAGCTGTAGACATTGTTTGAGAGGTCAAATGTATCTTGAAAATTATTTTCAGATGATGGAATGATTTTTTATGTGACAAAACAACAAACACCAAGATAAATAAGATTTCTCTTATTTATTCACATAGATGCACTGAAACGTACACTTATGGATATAGGAAGCACGGGTTGTGATGCAAAGTAATCACAAGCCTTTGCATGGTCATAAAGTAGACCATGCCCGAGAATAAATTCCCGTTGAGAGGACAAGATTTCTTTTTGAAATACTTGCCTTTAAGATGATGACCGGGTTGCTATCTGAAATAATAGCAAGCCATGTGGCATGAATTGAAAAACATTTGAAACTTCTGCTCGAACTTCATTTACAGGCTTGTATCATTGTTGAATGACATTTCTAAGACCGTAAATGTTATCGATTTCAGAAGACATGCCATTGTAAAACTTCTTTTTGAATTTTTCTCATTTTTTAATTTTGTATTTTGTTTTTGAAAAGTTTATATAAAAGAAAATCTTTTTGGTTTTTCTGATTTTATAAAAATAAAAATGAAAATAAAAATCTTTTTGTGTTTTTATGATTTTAAGTATTTACTTATTATACAGGATATTTGAATAGGTACCACCACTATTCATCAACTTCATCTGCCAATTGTTTCAGAGTGTCCGGCGTAAAACTCCGCATTCCCAGCTTGTTGATAAGAAATTCAATCCTTTCTCGGCCAAGAGCTTTAGTGAAGATGTCCGCCAATTGATACTCCGTATTGACAAAGTAAAGTTCGATCACACCATTCTCAACATGCTCCTTGATGAAGTGAAACCTGATGTCTATATGTTTGGATCTGGAATGTTGAACGTTGTTGCAGCATAAGGCAATAGCGCTTTTGTTATCACAGTACATTGGAATTTTATTGAATCCAAGGCCATAGTCGGTAAGTTGTGATCTCATCCAAAGGACTTGAGCACAACAACCAGACAAAGCAATATATTCAGCTTCCGTACTGATTATGCAGGCTTTTTCTGCACTTTTGACCGGGGACCAGCTTACAAGTCTATCACCCAAAAGTTGTATGCTGCCAGATGTGCTACGGCGTGTATCTTGACAACCAGCATGATCCGCATCTGCAAATGTTGTTAGTGCAAAGGAAGAATCCTTCGGATACCAAAGACCCCGATGTACGGTTCCTTTGAGATACCGAAAGATCCTTTTTACCGCATTTAGGTGCTTTTCGGTAGGCCGAGCCTGATACCGGGCACACATGCATATAGCAAATTGTAGGTCAGGTCTACTGGCTGTAAGATAAAGGAGGGTGCCAATCATACCACGATAGTGTGATGGATCGACAGCTTTCCCATCTTTATCCTCATCCAGTTTGGACTTCTCCACCATGGGAGTATCCACTGGGTCACAAGATTCATAGCCATATTTCTTTAGTGATTCAAGAGCATATTTAGATTGGTTTATGAAGATGCCTCTGGGACTTTGAGAAATCTGTAGTCCTAAGAAAAATGAGATTTTACCCATCATCGACATCTTGAATTTTGAACACATTATTTTAGCGAATAGATCACAAAGTTCAGGAGTAGATGCAGCAAAGATAATATCATCGACATAGATTTGTACCAGTAGAAGTTCGTTGCCTTCTCTACGGATGAACAGAGTAGGATCCACTGAGCCTTTGGAGAAGTCATTGGATATCAGGAATGAAGACAACATATCATACCACGCACGTGGAGCTTGTTTCAACCCATAAAGAGCTTTCTTAAGCTTGTAGACGTAGTTAGGTTTGTCTGGATCCACAAATCCGTCCGGTTGGCTAACATAAACTTCTTCTCGCAGATTACCATTCAGAAACTGTAGGATCCCTAGATCATTCCATGTATGAAGCACAAAATCAATGGCACAAAGATTTAAACAATGAAGAACTTTTGATTGAAAGAAACAAAGAGTGGCTACAAACCCTTAAGATGAAAAATGATAATGAAGTAGCTCACCTAATTTTTGACTAAACTAGGTGTATTTATACTAAAAAGGATTTGCCTTTGAGGGCTTTCTTTTTGGGCTTTTTACATCTTGGCCCGTATACATAATAAACATTAATTAACATTGTCTTTCGAGCTAGACTTTTGTCTTGAAACTTCGAGTGACCGAAGCTTCTTTGTTCGGGTCCATTTATGTGAACCTAACAATCTCCCCCTAGATGAGGTCATGAGAAGTTAGCTCACTCGTGCTTGTCTCTTTAGCTCGTTGTTGATAGGGTACTTCACTTGTTGTGCTTTGGTAATTCAATCTTTAACACCTTATCATTGTATCTTAGAAACTTGATGTGATGACTTGATCTTGATCTTTGACTTGTTTAAGCTTTACTTCTCTGAATTACTTTGTGATCTTCTTTCACTTTGACTTTGCCATACGCTGATCTTTAGTCTCACATGCTCATATCTGTTGGAATCTTTGAAAGCTTTGATGATTTATCTTCTTCCAATCATTTGAACTTTTGCATTTGAAGAAGACATTGATTTTCAGAGATTATGCGGAAGCTTTGAATGTAAGCTTTCTTGATTACTTCAGATACTGTGGTATGGATATGAGCACATGTCTTGCATCGGAAACTTTGAGTCGTCATTCGCTATGATAGAACAATTTAGTCACCAACAAAAACATTTTGTTATGTAAAATCCACTTAATGTGTTCTATAAAAAACATTTTGTGAACACATAAAGGTTTTATATTTTGAAGGGACCGAGTATAGACGATACTCAATCTGGTCGGTTACATTAACCTCTGATTCCGTGAGGATCAATGATTACAGTATGAATACTGCACCTGTGATCAGATAGATTCATTAAAAGAACCTTCTTGACAGGTTTTCCGGCACGTGACAAGCTAGTTCCTCTAATACCTAAGTATCAGATTCCCTAATGTTCGCCGTTCTTCTAGAACCAGATGTCCGAAGACTAAGCACACTTAAAGAATTTCTTACTAATAGAATGGTAAAGGGGAGGGGGGGGAGCGAGTCAGTTACAGTTACTATCTTGCTGCACTATACCGTATAATTCCTTTTTCAGCGTTTTACTTCTTAATACAATTAAGTACCGTAGAAGGCCTGTGGCAAAAATGATTTGAAAAACATTCGATGTGCTTATAAAATTTGTTTGGGGCACAAACGAAAGTTTAAATCAGAATGCTTCTGATGATGTTTTGAAATATATCCCGAAAGATATGAAGTGCCTTGGGAAATCCAAACTTGTACAAGTACATATATGGAAATCCACTTCACTAGTGGGCGCAGTCCGAATGACAGGCATGAGCAATTCCATATTAATCACTACATTACGAATACCCTGGTGGTACAACATCTCTTTCCTCAGCATTCCATAAGATCACTTTCACGAACATGAAACAAAAGATTCTTTGTCATTTATCAAGATACGTGTGTATAACACAAACTTTTGGTACCTTGACATTTTTGATCAATAATTAACAACTTATGCTCAACCTACACATGTGCGTCGATAATCGAAAGATGTTTAGCACATGCATGGATAGGATTTAGCATTTTTAGAATCTATCGAATCTTTAATTATACGTTTTTACATGTTTACAGGTCTACTCCTCAATTCTCTCCCCGATCAAAATGTATAGAAAACCTTGTGAATGGTTTTTGATCTTGCGAAGGAATTAGAATGTATCTAATCTCCCCCTCCAAAGTAGGAGGTCGTGTAGAAAGTGCAAAAATAGCACAAATAGCAATGTGAGCAATTTGAACACAGCCTTTTAGAATACCCAGGACCGGGAAGTACTGCAATCGTCTTGAACTTGTAAACGGTTGGTCGTGTCAATCTATGCATAATAGAATCAGAAACTAGTGGTCTTTTGACCTACAACAACTGTTAGTTACCTGATTCTCCCTCCTCAAACAATGATCTCGTAGTTCAATGTTTGATCTGGTTATACCCGAACATGTTTGATAAAATAAGTTGTTTATTATGAGGAAAAAAATGGTTGGGGGCTTAGACAACTTCTGTCTGTATGGAAATAAACCTAGAGACCATAGTTATTTGGGGGCTAGAACTAGCACTCGGGGGTAGTTCTATTGGCATATCAGTAGGTTCCATGATCCTAGTTAAAGGATACTTCTCAAATAATGAGAAATGCCTTCCAGTGGGCTTCCACTGAGGCTTGCTATTAGCAACAGGTTTGCTAATCGGTTTCCAGACTTTCTTAACTGGTTTAAAACGCTTAGTGGGTTGGTGTTTTCCACGCTTAGTATGGTGAGGTTTAACATTCAAAGAATCATCACACATAACCAAACAATCATTATGATTAGCAAAACCCAAAGATTTGTTACATGCAACACAAACATTGTTCAACTTTGAAACAGAAACAGAATGTTTAACAAGCAAATTAGAATCAACACGATTCTTTTTATTCAAAGTCCTATGGTGGGCTTCTACTCTCCTTGCATTCGCACTCTTAACCGGCAAAGAACTATGATTCCGAGGGGCTCTCTTAGGCACAGTTTTGCGGGCTCCAGAAGTGGGTTTTACTCCTGTAGACATAGGCACATACACGTTAGTTTGCTTCTTAGGATGCACTACTGGTTTTTGAGTTGGTTTGAGTGAAGGTCTGGGAGGTTCACTGAAAGTTACTTGCTTCTTCTTAGGTAACGGGGTTGGTTTGACCCAGTTAGCACGTTTGGGTGGTGGAATATACTTAGAACCTAAGTTGTACATTCCTGGAGCAAGCACTTTGGGTGTCTCAGAGGTTGAAGGTCCACTACTTGTTTTACCAGTCACTTGGGCTTTCAGCTTTGTATTTTCAGCAGTTAAGGCACTAAGCTTTTCAGTGTTCGCAGTACGTGAGTGAGTATTCGCCTGTGACAGTTCATCATACCGTCTTTTCAGACTCACGTTTTCTACCTTAAGGCCATCTAGCTGAATCCTAAGGGAGGTAATCATATCTTGCAACTGAATTCTGTCAGTTTCTAACGCCTGTTGGTCACAGCTACCTTCAGTGGAACCTACATTCAACATTCTCGTGATGTTGATCTGAGTTTCTAAATTCCTGATAGTGTCATCTTTCCCTTGAAGCTGATTTCTTCTTTCCTTTCTCTCGGTAAGGCCTTCGTAAAATGTCAGCAGTTGGTATTTTGTTCCACGAAATAAACTCCCACACCACACTTTCCTTTCAACTGCTGTGTGTGTGGTGTGATAAGTGGTGGCACGGTTAAAATGTGTTGGAGCAGCGAGTGTTTGATCACGTGTTTACGCATAGAGCAATTAGCACTTTGATTGTCACAATAAATCGGATTTGTTGAACGCAAATCATATCTCGTCAGTTGAGAACGTGTCAGACTTTGAGCACAGCATCTCTGATAGGGCGTTGTATTCAGACTCTGTAGTGGATGATGGCCAGTTACTTTTTCTGCTTTTGAACTTCATGACCAGCTAACAAGTCGATGTCAAGAAAGTGAGCTGAACTCAGAGTACTTCTCCTTGTGTCATGACATCCTGCATAGTCAGCATCGGCAAAAGCTTTTAGTTCAAAGCGGAGTCCTTCGGATACCACAGACCATGTGAAATGAGTTCTGTTCTAGCGCTCGCGAAAGATCACGCTGTTTTATTGCACTAGTAGAGACGTGCTATTTCAGTTAGGCGAGCCTGGTATCGTGCACACTTACATACAGGCAAATACTATGTCAGGTCTAGATGCATAAGCTTACATAAGGGAGCCCAACCATCTCACACGAAATCGTTTTGTAGGATCAATTGCTTGCCTCCCTTATCTTCATGCAAGGTTGGGACGCTGCATTGGGTGTCAATGGGTGTGCATGAGTCAAACCAAACTTTTTCAAGATTTCCTGAGCTATATTTTGGATTGTTGGATAAAAGATGACTCTGGTGATTTTTGAGAGAAACTTGTAAATCCTAAAAGAATGCATTTCTGTCCCTCATCGACATCTTGAAAGTTGAGTTCATTTCAAATGCAAATAATTTGCAGGCTTTGGGGTTGGTAGAGGCAAAGATAATATCATCTACATATATTTGTACCAGTAGAAGATGTTTGCCTGTTTTTCTCGTGAAGAGTGTAGGATCGACCACGCCTTTTGTAAATTTGACCTTGAGACTTGATTCAGAAACGCTGATTGCTTGTTCATACCAAGCACGTCGGAGCTTGTTTGAGTCCATAGAGAGCTTTTTGATCGGTACACATGCGATGGATGCTTAGGATCTACAAATCCTTCAGGTTGACTTAACATAGACTATACTTCATTCAGTTCGCGTTTGAGGAAGGCGGTTTTCACATCCATCTGGAAGATGACCATGTTCATACTCGCTGCTAGTGTAGCAATGACGTTTTCTTTTTTAAAAGAGTCTGATCCGCCTTCTAATCTAGCAACTGGAGCAATGAGTGCACGCGCGCAAAATCAATTACCAGCTTCACTGCGAGAAAACTTCGCCTCTAACCGTATGCTTTGTTCTTCATCGACGTCTCCATATTCATCCAATTAAGTTTGAAAATCCTATTAGGTGAGCGGTTGTCATGATATGAAATATTATCTGGACAGGGCACATAGTATCTAAAATCTAGAGTTTCAAACGTCATGAATTTCTTCTGGCATTAGGCCTCAATACAGCACTGATGTGCTTAAGGATTGCTTGTAAGTATTTGGTTCATTCATGAGTTAAGAATTTATTGAAGAAAGACCACATTGCGTCAGTACGAGCTGTTGTACTCTGGGTTGAGACGGGGAGGGGGTCGTCTTTTATCCCCAATATGTTTTTCAAGCGGACTGTGCTTGAGTCCATTTTTTGTTTTTTTACACATGAGGGATGAATAAATTGTTGTTGGGGAGTTAGTGAACATCGATGTTGACGAGTGTTGGATGTGTGATATGCTTCTGAATCGTTTCAGGTCAGCATTATGGGTCTTTAACTCTGTCAAACCATTACTGTCACTTTGACAGATCAGCTGTTTCAACATCAGAATCATAGTGTCTGGGTAGAGGTAGTTGATGAGGTAAGAGGTTTTCGTAACTTGCAAGGACGCTTCTGAGAGTTGTGGAAGGTTGAACCCATTTGGCGCAAATCTCGGGTCGTATGCGCGTTGCAGCAGGAAAGGAAACATTAACCAGGAGTTTGTCGAACAAGAGGTATCGGAGACAGCTCATAATCATCAACCACTTGAAACATAATGTCTACTGTTTCTTTGTAGGAGGGACACTAGGTGGTTTCTGGGTTTTTTACTATTGTGCGACGACAGCGTCCTGATGTAAAGCAGAGTAAATGTTCGAGTTCTGTACTGTTTGGCACAGAAGTATTTGTTGAGGTGCGAGGCTCCTGAAACTGGTTTGAACAGACGTCAAGCTTCGGTAAGTTCATCGAGGCAACCATGAACGGTTTCTGAATTCTTACGCGTTCGTTTGTTGTAGATTCGTACGCCATTCTTTGTGGGTGCATAGCCATCCAAGATACCTATATCTGCTTTTCGCCTTGAGTTTACCAACGTCATCGTAGTCTTGGCTAGGATTAGCCTATGATTCCAAATACTCGGAAAGGTATTGTAGAATTAGGTTTGCTTTCCCCTTCAGCAGTTCTATAAAGGTCTTTCCTGTGTGAAAGCGTGTGTACAAGAGATCTGATTAAGATGTATTAACAGGCGAATGTGGCTTACGACTTCAGCCTCCTAGAAACAGTGAGCGTTCGCAAGATGAGAATAGTAAGAGCAGCTTCCATAAGTGTTCGTTCCCGCTTTTCGGAACACGCCTGTTCTGTTGTGAGAGGACGAGGTACGCTCGTTTCATGATGAAATACCACCAACAATCTCACAACAATCCGTTGAGAGGTCTTATTCACAACTCCGTTCCATTATCTGTGTTTCTGACGAATCGAAACATGTTCATTAAGGGCTACGTTTGAGTCTTACAATAAATTCTCAATCACTTGAGGAGTTTCATCCTTTGACGAAGAAATTTACCATACCAAATCTGGTGTAATCATCATCTTTCACCAGAAACATACTTCTTTTCTGTTGTCTACGTTTGTTTTTGGTGCGCAGAGGTCCGATGTAGAGTATGGAGAAACTTCAGTATGTGTTTCTGCCTTTAGTGGTATGTGATAGCTTTCTTGCTTTTACCAAGCTGACAAGATGGACAGCAAATGGTCTTTGAACTCATATTTCCAGCATGGTGTAACCTTATGACAAGTTATTCGAGCCAAATTTGTTCAAAGTCCGAAATTCAGATGATTCAACCGCCGATTGCACATATACCAAGACTTCGTTGAAGAGGCTTTTGTAAGCAAGCATCGTGAAGCTGACTCATATCTCTCACCCCCTCTTTCAGTGATGATTGTAGTACAGATTGGTATCCGTGAAACCTTTGAGTAGAGCCACCATATACGTTAGTTGCGGATTGACATGTAATGCTGTCTTGATTGCAACTTCTAAACCTCCATCACAAAATTGATTCTATTCAGTGAAGAGATTGTGCTTGTGTCTTCAACATAGTAGACTCGAGAGATGATAGTGTCACCCAGTTTATAATCACCATAGCCAATGATCGGTGCATATCATCGTTGCCAAATCTCACAGTACACTGAATTGTCTACAGAAAGTTGATAAGTCGCTCATTTCGATCACGGTCATATGTCTTGAGAATACAGATATCAGATACCATAGAACAATCTGTCACTACCTGCTGGTAACACAACATTTTATGGTGATAGGATGCCTGAAGGGTTCCGGTTAGTTAACATCAAAAAAATTCCAGAGATCCTTTGGAACTGCCTTTATCGATCACTAAGGTTGATGGTCAATAACTAGGGACCATAGTTATTTGGGGCTTAGAACTAGCACGTCGGGGTATTCTAATGTGCATATCAGTACGGTTGCCATGATCTTTGTTAGAGGATACTTCTTAAATAATGAGAAAATGCCTTCAGTATGTGCTGCCTCATCTGAGGTTGCTATTAAGAACAGGTTTGCTAATGGGTTACCAGACTCATCTTAATGGGTTTCCATCTTATTTTTGGGTTGGCAGTTTGAAAACGCAGTCTTGTGGGGTTTTAACCATTCACAGAGAACCAGTCACACATAACCAAACAATCAGTATGGATTAGCATATAACCAAAGATTTGTGTGTACAGCTAGCACAAACAGTTGTCTCACTTTGAAACTAGAAATCAGAATGTTTATACAGCAGATTAGGAATCAACCAAACGGGGAAATTTCTTTTTTTTTATTCAAAGTCCATATGGTGGGCTTCTACTCTCCTTGCATTCGCACTCTTAATACCATGGCAAAGAACTATGATTCGAGGGGGCTCTCTTAGGCACAGTTTTGCTGGCTCCAGAGTGGTTTTACTCCTGTAGACATACGGCACACACACTGTTATGTTGCTTCTTAGGCAATTGCACTACTGGTTTTTGAGCTTGGTTTGAGGTGAATAGGTCTGGGAGGTTCACTGAAGTTACTTGCTTTTTTCTTAGGTAACGGTGTGGTTTGACCCAGTTAAGCACGTTTGGGTGGTGAATTATACTTAGACCTAAGTTGTACATTCCTTGGACAGCACGCATCTTGCGGTGTCTCAGAAGTTGTAGGTCACTACTTGTTTTTTACCAGTCATTGGACTTTCAGCTCTTGTATTTTCCTAGCAGTTAGGCACTAAGACTTTTCAGTTGTTCGCAGTACTGTGAGTGGTATTCGCCTTGTTGACAGTTCATCATACCGTCTTTTACAGCACTCACGTTTTCTACCTTAAGGCATTCTAGCTGAAATCCTAGAAGGGAAAGGTATATCATATCTTGCAAAAGATCTCTAGTCAGTTTCTAGACGCCTGGTTGTCACAGCTTACCTTCAGTGGTGAATGATTTTAATAATTAAAACTTATTAAGAAAACCTACATTCAACATTCTCTGTGATGTTTGATCTGTGTGTTCTAAATTCCTTGTTAGTGTCTTCTTCCTTGTGAAGCGCTGCTTTTTAACTTTGTTAATTTCAAAAATTGCATTGGATGGCACTGGATAGTGTTCTAGCACGTTTCTATAGTTTTGAAATTTAAGTTGTAATCAATTATGGTCTTTTGTAAATGGAGTTACGTTCTCAGATTCAATGACCTATTTTTTGTTTGTTTTGAAATTCAGCTTCAAGTTCAGAAGAAATTTAGTTGTGTTCCTATAGCATGCAGATCTAAATTTACTTCGCAAGGCAATTCGAACTAGGGGGCACAACACTATCGGAAGTATAACACAGTAGAGCAGATTATTTTTTTAAACACTCAGCAAATTAAGCAGTCATTTTTGTTCGTATTAAAGATTTTCTTCTCTATGGTCATGTAGGTTCTTGTTATCTAAGTAACACAATGTGTTCGATACTTCTGTCTCCAAGTCTATCAAAAATCTGTTCAACTTTCTTATCTTTTGTAAAAACTGTGTCATTTAGCAGGCTTGGATAATGGGGGGGTTTTTTTGAAATGTCGTAAAATGAGTACCTGTTGTTGTTTCTGACAAACTGTTTTGCAGTATCAAATCACCATCATGATAAAATAGTTGGTTTTTGTGTTGTTCTTTCTTTTGTATGATTACCTTTAAATTTGAAGAAAAAGCATTAATCATTTCCGAGACAAGAATTGGCCAGAGAACTTGACTTGGAGGTCGAATTTTATGAACGTAGGAGTGACAGGTCTATTTGGGTTACTAGTTTTGACTAGCAACGTTCATTGGCAGGAAGCCGAATTATGTCCTGTTCACGACGACTGTTCCTGTTGAGGAACAAACTTCAAGGGCGTTTAGCTCATTTCATAGAAAGCCATTCGCGGGTCGATTATGGTACTAGGGGGGTCGAATCATGCCCTGGTTTTTTCGTTCATCTATTTTCATCTGGCTATACAACTTGTTGACACATAGACCTCTTTCACTTTATCCCATTCATACTAACGGGTTGGTGAGTAAAGATGCAATAGCGGTATCAGATCATATCAGAACGCGGGTTGAGCCAGCTTTGGGCCATTAACTAGACCTGGGTACTGAGGTACATTAGGAGGTCTTGTGCAGGTCTCTAGCGGTTGTCCATTTTTTGTGGTTTCTTAAAAAGCAAAGGAAATGTTTTGTTGGCATGTAAATTTTGCAATATATCTCGGCAGAGAGCCAATACACCTGATCTCCAGATAGGTCCTTCTGAGGAACGAACATCATGGCATTAAGCTTGTCATAGAAACTATTTTAGGTTGAGCACGCTTGGCCATATAACCTAGACCTGGGTTACGGGTGCCTAGGATGTCCTTGTGCAAGTCAGCGGTTGCCTTTTTAGGTTTCTTGGAAAGCATGGGAATAGTTTGAGTTGGCATGTTAAATCTTTGCAACATGTCTCTTGCGACTTTGTTAGCAGTTTTTAAACAAACTATTTCATCTAGATAACTATCTGCTAGTTTCTCTTTCTCAGATAAAATCTTTTCCTTTTCAGATTGTAAAAATGCAATTGATTTTTCTTTTCCTGAAAGAGTGACTTTAAGCAAATCGTTTTCTTGCACAAGTTCAGCGTTACGCTTGTTACGCTGAATCACTAGGGCTTGTTCCTGTCTAACTTTGTGTTCAAGATCAAGTTTGACCTTTTGGGTGTCTAGACGATATATTTCTTGCTTGCATTGAGAAAGCTCATTTTTTAAGGTCTCGACTTCTAAGCATTTTTCTTGGTTAACCTTAGCATGTCCGTCTAGTTGGGTTTGCAAGTCAGTTAAGATGGCAATCATAGATACTTTATCAGATATGTCAGCAGATACCTCAGTTGGAACATTTTGGGCTTCGGTGTCAAGAAGATACTGATGATACGGAATCGTATTTTCATCAATCTCAGTCTCAGCATCGGAGTCTAAATGTTCTTCCTGGTGCATCTCCTGATTCAACTGATAATCCACATTATCAAAGATTTGATTGTCATTGGAGTGTACCTCATTGACTTGGCTGTTGGTGGCACTGGTGGATGACAAGTTGGCCATGAAGGCGACAGCAGCATTGGGGCCTTCATCCACGTCTGAGTCATAAGCATCCTCATGATTGGCTTGAAACATGTTTGTTGTGGTCAGTGCCTGAGGTTGATCATAAGGTCGTGCAGTCCACATCATCGAGGAAATGCTTCACTTCACCATCAAACACATCTCCTTTCTCTTATAGCTTCCCATCAGTAAAGCTTTAAATTCTTTGAAGTACTTTGTGAGTCCATCTTTCTCGTTGGTTCTATTACACACCTCGCAACATGTCCTTTCTCCTCTGCGATGAAACATATCCCTATCTTGCTCTAGCACCTTATTACCAACATTACCTGGAGCTTTCCTCTGAATTAGTTCATAACAATTTGGCACCATCATGCACCGTAACATGAGTCCTTGAGTTGGAGGAAGTCCTGAGTGGTTGTTGGTTGGTGGAAACTGCTTTTGGAAACCACTTAAGAGATTAGCAATCTGAGTCATAGTGGCCACAAAGCTCATTCGGAAACTGAGGCAGTAGGTAGAGGACTAGAGTAGAGGGTGACGAAAGCCAGGTGCAGATTGGTGTGAGCAAACATAGGCCATGGATCAACAAAACATGTAGACTGCTCCTGTGTTCTTGAGAGTCTTTTGGCATGAGGCTCGTAGGCGTTGAGATGAGTTGTAATCTGAACAATAAGGTGTGGTTGCGAGATTTCCATTTTCTGCATACATTATCACATACTAATCCCCCCAATAAAGCCGAAGGTTGTTGAACAAATTTATGTTCATCTGATAGTAGGATTTTCAAGCTGAGTATCTTCATGTCATATCACAAGCTGAGTGGAAAACGCACAAAGTAGTCAGAATGGACTCATTTCCAATGCAACAAAGCGTTCTACTCATACAAACAGATCTTCCTTCCTTTGTTGAAGAGTCCTACCTGATCCTTGCATAAGCATTTCCACATTATCCCAAATCTCCTTTGCAGTGCTTGTCTGATTGAGTATGTTGAAGATGTGTCGGGGAAGACCTTGACTGAGGATGATTTCAGCTTGAGTATCAGCCATTTCGAGCTTGTTTTCTTCGTCATTGAACTCAGAGTCAAGCTTCTTCCTAGGTGCGGGCATAACAGTAGAATTAGCAGGTGGAGGATCAGTGACCATCGGGTGAGGTGTAGGTCCATTCTGGATGGATTTCCATATCAGCTTGCCATTGGGTTTGCCTCGAATGTACCTGTGTATACGAATCTTCCATGATTCGTAATCATTTTCAACCAACATTGGTGGACGAGTATCGGTGCCAGCAGCATTTGTTTCTTCATTGGTTGCCATTGAATAACGTTGTTTATGAATGATCTGATCTTAAGTGATTGTTGATTGATGCCAATGGTGTGAGGTTTAGTTATATATTCGGGTAAATTTTTAAACATAAAATGCAGTTTTGAGGGCCTAAATGACTCCGAATGGCCAAAAAATGACAGGGCTCTTACTCAAAGAGAAGATTCTTGACCGTGGCCGTTTTTCGAGCTGGTATAAAAATTTCGAAAAATCCGAAACAAAAATTTTTTTTTTTTTTTTTTGCTTGTACGGAAATCCAAAAAAATGCTCGTATCGATCGTCCTCGCTCTCGTTCGATTCGCTCGTTCGAACGTCTGTTCGATTGGCTAGTTGAGTGTTCCTAACCACTCGTTCGATTGCCTTGTTCGAACGCCTTTGGTAGTTCGAGATCGTCTAGATCGAGTCCCCATTGCAACGGATCCCTTCGTTCGATCGCTTGAAGTTGAACCTCGTTCGATTCACTTCCAATAATTTCCACTCCGTCGATCAAAGAAAAAAATTCCACTCGTTCGACAAAAAGAATTCCAACTCGTTCGATCAAACCTGTTCGTAACCCATGTCGATTGTCTTGTTCCAAACGTCAGTGTCGATAGGCTTGTTTTTCGATACCCTTCTTTCCCACTCTTCCGATCGAACCGACTAAGAGCTTGTTCGATCCCCTTGGTTCGAACCCCTCTGTTCGGCTTATAAACGTCGCTTGATCGGTGGACACAAAACACTAATCCAACGACTCCCCCATTTTTTTTTGCTTAACAATACACGAACGAAAAAAATGAAAAAAAATCTCACGAGATCGTTTGATGCTAACGAGATGGTTGAATGATATTTGATTAAACAATAAACCATCTATAATCATGACCTCAAAACAAACAAATATTCCAATACCTTTTTTTTATCGAAATCAATAGAAAAAAATACAAACCAAATCAATACATGATAACCAAATGGTAGATCCCTATATCAATCCATGGATTTCAGCACAGAATCAATGGCACAAAAGAATAAACATTAAAGAACTTTTTTTTTTTTAAAAAAATAAGAGTGGCTCTAACCCATAAGATAAAAATGATATTGAAGTAGCTAACCTAATTTTTTGACTAAAAATAGGTCAATTATACTAAAAGATTTGCCTTTTATGGCTTTTTATTTTGGCTTTTTACCATCTTGGCCCTGTATACCTAATCAAACATTAAATAACATAGTCTTATCGAGCTAGACTTTTGCTTGTAAACTTCGAGTGACGAAGCCTTCTTTGATTGGGTCCTATTATATGTGATTCCAAACATTTCATATCCGAGGGTTACCATTTAGCAAACTACATCTTAGTTGTTTTTCCAAGAAAATTTTCAACTTATCTTTAAATTCCCCCGACAAGTTTTTTCCTATCGTTACCCGCTGGTCCAAAAAAGTCGGGTTGATAAGGAATTCTTCCACTAGATCTACCTTCTTTGCATCCACGGTTTCTTCATTTACGATTCGGCCTTTTGCTCTTCTTCTTCCTTTGCCTCTATCATTTGTTTCTTCTCTAATCTTTTACATTCCAAAATAACAGATGATGAGGTGACGAGGGTGGCTATGCTTGTTAGAGTAGGAAATTAGATTATTAAGTGTATTGTGGACGATATGCCCTTAGTTACTCCAATCATGAATGCCCAAGTATGATGTTATAAGGCGATGATGCTCGCACAATCTTGAATTTCATAATCGTTCTTCAATACAACCCTTCATCTCCAAATGATACTTCAAGTTCTATCTTTCCCAATGGTTTTATCATCTCTCTTGAGAAACCGATTAATAGGGTTCAGGTTTTTCTCAAACGAGCCTTAATGGATTAACATAAATTCTCAAAGCAATGCTCGAACATTTCTTCTACCGACACTCCTTTATCTACCCATAAATATCTTACCAAATACCCTTTAACTTCCTCCTCTACTATCAATGGTTCTCGGGAAAATCTCCTGGTAAGACTAGAGGAAATGTAATAGGAACATTCATCGAACTCTCTTCTTGTTGCTTGGTTTTTTATTTTTTGGTTGTAATAACTTTAAATTATGTTGATAACTCTTCCTTTTTGAGTTACGTTCCCTTTGAGGTTCCTCTTCCTTTTTTGTCTCGTGTCCTTCACTAAGTGGTTTAGTTTGCCTTATTCGAGAGCCAACTCGAGTTGTCTTTTGAGTTGAAAACAATCATTGGTGTAGTGTCCTTATTCCCCATGATAATCACATAATCTGTACAGGTGTTATCCCACTAATAATCCATACACAACTTGATAAGCAAACCCAAATAAGCTTAAATAAGCCAAAAATAATAAAAGAAGAAAAGAGAGGAAAATGGATGAACTTGGAATATTAGATTTAGAGAGAGAAAGTGGTGAGTTACAAATGAGAGCAAATGCAACCAACACCCTCTCCATGTGTAGAGAGGGTCCTATTTATACCCCTAGCCAACATGTAGGCGTATGGGATTTTACTAATGGGTCGGGCTTGGCTTAACTTGGGCTTTGAGCCCGAAACATGGACAATATTAGATTACAATCCAAGCCCGTTTACCCCGACTAGCCTATTACTTAACAAGACTAATTGCGACTAATAAGACCGATAACATTCTTGTTTGACTTATATAAAATTAAGGCTAACAATCTCCCCCAATGTTGAGGTCTCTTTCTTCAAACTCCTCCATTCTTGAGGTCTTCTTTAAGTTCTTCTTTTAAGGATGTGAAGGACTTGTTCTTCTATGTTGACGTTCTTGTACGACCGATAACATTCTTGTAGGAGGTTGTCTTGTTTTATCATTGTCTCCCC
>BQNB010077414.1:2273-30853 GCA_026074375.1 Tanacetum coccineum | reverse complement strand
TTTTGTTTTTCATCATCATACTTCATATCAAGGTTATCTAGAAACCCTACATCCTTTACATTTATCATTTTATGTGTATATAAGTTCTATGTAGCAAAATCACCATTTAGGATACTTTTGAACATGTAAAATGGATTTTTACTTGTGATCATTGTTTTATGAACTTTTACATATGTTATGTGATTGGTAATATCATGTTATAATGGGATTATAAGTATTGTACAATGTTGGTTTAAGTATAAAAAGTATATGGATAAACTAGTTAACTAAAAGTTACTTAATGAGTTTATGATTTAAAAGTGTGGTTAAGGACTTGTTATCTTGGACACTTGGACAAAGTATGGACTAATGGACACTATAATATGTAAGACATATGATATAAAGCATTGTAATGGACTTGTAACAAGATGGTTAAACTTAAAAGTTACAAACCTAGGTTTAAACATGTTTTTATGAAAAACATCAAAACTTTCTGTTTTAATCCGACATATAACCTATTTATTTTATATTTTTATAAAATAGTACGTCTCATGACGATTCCAAAAAGGTAAGAAACTCGAAAAACGGATTAATAACGAAAAAGATACGTAGTTTACGAGTTATACGTTAATTAAACGCGTTATAAAAGAGATTTTATAAAAACAAGTTATAAACCACTACTGATATATAAGGTTTATTATTTTTCTCAGATCACACATATTTTTAGGATTCCAAAACAATAAGAATCGTAATTTTTCAATCAATAACGAAGGAGTTATGAATTTCGCGAGTTTACGTTAATAAATACTTTTATAAAACTATTTTTATAAAAGTTACTGTTCATCTCAGACATGAACATTTTGAAAACATCATTAATATGATAGAACTTTTAATAACAAAGACGTGCTCGAAAGAATCACTAAAAACAGAGTTAAAACGAATAAAATACGACATTTACGGGTTTTACGATAACTAAATTTATAAACTGTCATGAACAGTAAAAAGTACTGTTCACCAGTAGGTCAAAAATATGAAAATGTAATATTTTGATAACTCGTCTTAATACGAAAGCGTGGACATAAGAAACGTAATAAACGGGCTTAAAACGATAAAGTTACGTCGTTTTTACTAATGAAATATTTATAAACGTTTTAACTTTATAAATACGATTTCACAAACGCAATTAGATGGTGATGTAGCTATATAGAATTGTAATGGGTAAGTAAGTTAATCAAAGTGTCTTAGTACTTACAAAACGGCATATAATTAATTAGTTGCCACTCGCGTTTATCTGACGCATTTTCTTATAAATCATGATATTCATTCGCTCAAGGTGAGTTCATAGCCCTACGTTTTACATTTTAAAATAATGATTTACTAAACACCCAGTTTTAGGGTGATGAAACATATTGCATGTTTTACAATGTGGAAAAGCTAGTGGCCATGTACACATTTATGATTACGTGATTTTGCCTAAGAATCGATAAACCTAGCTGACCCATTATCATGAACTGTCAATACTTTGTGAGCACGAATGTTATAATATAACTATTGAGATGACAGTCCCCATTCGGATGAGTCATGCTCACTGTGCCGGTTTCCGAACAACGAACGTATACCATGTCGGACATAGGATGTTGCGGGTTAGAACATCACACAGCAATAGTTGCAAAGTTTATTTATATTGCAATTCATACATGTCGAGCTTCAGTGTCATGAGCTTAGGAAAACGTAATTACATTTTATGATGTTTGCATCTGTTGCATTATCATGGGGAAATCTTGCGGTCCTACACTATACATTTTATAAACCTATGAATTCACTCAACAATATGTTGATGTTTTAAGCAATGTTTTTCAGGGGATCAATAAGGCACGAGGTGCAAGGGATACATTGGTGGTTTTGATTTGGATGTCATGCATTAAAGATTTTGTCGCATTACATTTTGTATATCTGTTGTGGGCTAGAAATCTTTGTATTTTGAACAAGTGAACAAGTGAAGCTTCGGGCTTTTGTAACAAACAATTTGTTAAATCCAATGTATCAGTTTTAAACGGCTTTTAATGGTCGTTCTTATATATATCTTGTGTTATTGATCTATGAAGTACCACCCCTAACCCATATTCCGCTGCGACCCAATTTGGGGGTGTTACATGCCATACTCACTGTCTACAAAGGAAATGATAGAAGAAACTTTAAGGTTCACAACCCTTCAAGTTTGCAAACTTTGGAATTACTGAGTTGGATGAATTGGGCCCTATCATTTAGAAGAAAAAGAACAAGATTGTTAGTGAACTGATGATATCCCTGCAAAAGAGGTATGAGAGGCTGAGAAAGATCCCTAAAGAGCTTAGAATGCAATCAGTTCTTTCACACCCTGCTCATGAACAAGCATCCTCCCAGCTCTTAGGAAGAAAAAGAACAAGAATGAAACTAGAGCCAGAAATCTGCATTCCTACCTTGGAATGCAACATGAGTCTTCCAGAAGGTGTGCCATTTGTAAACAATATGGTAATCGAAGTGCCTGAGTATGGGATGTTCTTTACTGATGTGTTTGGTGATGAAACCTTCTAAAGATGGAGTGACATCAACAAAGTGGGAGTTGAGACACTGATAACCTACCTTGTAATAGCCTCAAATATCACAGCCCTTAAAAATGCAAGGTTCTATCAGAAACTAAGGGAGTTAATTGCAAAACACCCTGATCAAGAAAAGCTTAAATCAAAAAGGGTAAAATTGGAAGCATTAGGATACAAGTTGGACTGATGGCTTTTGTAATGTTTTGATTATATTTTGTAATAGATTGGTAGGAAAATGTAATCCCTAATTAATGAAGTACTTATAAGTTACATGTATCCCTTACTTACTTTCTAGACTCCATTTGAGAAGAAGCTATATTTACTCACCCACACTGAAAAATACTTAGGCTATTTTATATCCCAATAGGGGGAGATTGTTAGGCCTATTCAGTGTCTAATGATCTTTCACTAGGATTTGAATAAAAAATATCCTAAGTGATTAAATATCCTTTATCATTTAAAGGTCACTGAGTAAATAGTCACTCAGTAAGTTTCCTTTAAGATGCTCAGCCTAAGTCAACAAGAAAGACTCTAGCATTCAATGAGGCGGTTCTCAGTGAATGAAGTCCCTGAACCAAAGAAGAAGGTGATAGGTTCAGTGAGTTGTAGTAATAGACTCACTGAACTCCATACGATCTCCAACAACTAGAAGACCCTAAAGACAAGAGCCTGAAGAATAGGCGGGATAGTTTGAAATGGATAAATCCAAGCTCTTATCCACCTGAAGTCAAACTATCCTGAATAGGGTATAAAGACAAGGTTAGTGTTAGCATTGACCTTTAAAAGAGTGTTTGTCCCATACTTAGAATAGATTTGTAATAGAGACAAAGTTGTACAATATGTACTAGCCTATCAACTTTGGCACACTCTCTTATTACCGATGTGGGTGCTACCCTACCTTAGTAGTATAAATAGAAACTCTTGTAAACAGGAGTAGGCCAAGTTTGTGCATTCAAAGTTGCATCTTTCACAAACACCTACTCCTCCAATATGTACTAAGTCCATAAGCAAGCTCAGTTGGTTAGCATAGTAGTCATCTTTGCATAATACTTTAGGTTTATGCAAAGTTGTTAGTGAGGAGATCACACACACACACATTGTCATTCAATCTCCATTGTAGTTCCGCATACAATGGGGTATAATTCTTAATAAACATAAGAGTTAAACGTTGAAAATTAGTTTTGTGTTTGTTAATGTTTTATACTTATATCTTGTCAAAACTGATTTTCATTTACATTACTTACAGCCATGAGTTAGTTTATCTTAACTACTATAGTTTTGGTCACTAACTCAAAGGGAACAACATTTGCAAGTAGTTAAGGTCCTCCTCAACCTTTGATCTGTGTTACTTGATTATTAAATAGACGTTGTGGTTGCACCATGGCTCATCCTCATGATTACTATAGGTATAATACAAATCGGTAAAAACACTGATGACATTGACATAAGCTCTGTGGAGGCTGATGCATTCCTGGGCCCCAGGCTTCTTTCTTGTGAGCAAATCTCTGCAAGAACATAATCTTTTAACGAGACATTACGGTGGCACCATGACTCCTCCTCATCAATACTATATATATAATACAAAACAGTAAAAACACCGATGACATTGATATAAGCTCTGTGGAGGCGGATATGTTCCTGGGCCGTGGATAATTTCTTGTGAGGAAACTGCAAGAACATAATCATTTCTCGGTAGTGATCGACCTCTTATTCATGATAATTTTTAGTCTGTCATGGTTTGTAAGGCGTGGGAAGCTAAAGGAATGCATATGTTATTTATAGATGTGAGATGCTTTTTTGACAGATTAACCTATCAATAGCTACTCCTGTGTTATCTAATAGTTTTCATATATACATTAACATATTAACTTAGTAGGTGTTTGGATTATCTTATTCTACGGGCTTATATGAAACTAGAAACACTCATAAGCTTACTTTTTTGGCTTATGAGCATATTAACTTGAGCTTATGGCTTATATAAGTTCTAAACCTCAGCTAGATAAACTCATAAGCCCATATCTCGAAAAATAAGCTAATCCAAACACCCCTTAAATTTGTCAAACGCGATGGTAATCTCATCTGGTTGATATTAAACCATTAACACTAAAAAATTTGCATTACAAATTATTATCAGAACATTGACATGTAAACAATAAAGTTTCAATGTGAAACTAACTATCAACAACTGCACTTATTTAATCTCTTAGTTTTCCTCTATACATTATCATCTTAGTTTAAGGGTGTTTGGATTAGCCTATTTTATGGGCTTATTTGAATTTAGAAAAAGCTGATAAGCTTACTTTTTCGGCTAACGACTTACTCAATTTAAGTTCTAAAACTCGACCTGATAAGCTCATAATCCCACCTAGAAAACATTAGCACATGAGCTTTTCCGATATCAAAAGGTACATAAGCCTGGAAAACAAACCATTCCAAACACCTCCTTAAATTAGTCAAACTTAACGAAAGCTCATCCACTTGATCTCAAACGACACACACTGTCATTTTCCCATAAATTAGAGTTAACCCTTATATCATTCAGACCATATAATGTCATATATTAGTTTGACCATCAAAAAGTTAAAACCCTACTAAATAAAAATCTAACAAATACCCAATTGAATATACACATAATCGTAATCTTATCCTTAAAAAAGATGATACCTTGAGTAAATCAGTATTGATTTTCCTTATAAGTGGTTTAGAGAAACCATAACTTCCAGAACCTGTCATCTGATCGAGTGCAACATCCATTCGGGTCAAACCCTTCTGCAAAACCATCAAAAAAGATGATTAGATTAATGTCTCATGCTTGTAATGAAGCAAGTTAAGTTAGCAATGTGCCTTCTCTAGACCACTACCACCAAGATAACAGTTTGTGGGGCTCATGAGCAAGCATCCTCAAAATATATCCGCCTTGAAGTAATAACATAGGATCATATATCTAACTTTCTTATGAAAACTAATTATATATTGAAACTATTTTACATGTAATCGATATGCATACAATTTCATTTGTATCAAATCCTAAGAGTCTGAATTTAATCAAGTAACTATAAAACAAAATTCCAAATGAGTTAAAGCACGATTTGCACTCATAAATTCATATAAGGGCATAAACAATGTACAAAACCAAAATCTCAAAAAGTACCTGAATAGGAAATAGCCTCGGTATATTATGATAATTTCCTTTTTCGTCTCTCCTCTATTTAAATAGTGCCTCATCCAACATTAAAGGTTTATCTGGCTGTAAATAAATAATATAAAATAGTTGATAAGACGTATATAAGTAGAAACATAAACTTATAATTTCATGTACAACTAAAAAGAATGTGTATTACAAAGACCCGTCTGACCTATGCCTTTTAATTGCAGTGACCCATTTGAATAAAATGACACGTCTGACTCGTGCCTTTTGAGTGCAGTGAACTGAAATAGATCAGTAGTGTGGTTCAACTAAGTTGAATTAGTTAGTTAGTTAAAAAAACTTACTATTCAATAGTGAAAGCAAGAGTTATCAGCAACATGTAATCCAACCCAATCTCGACGATTAACTAAATCATCATACCTAAAGAACCAAAAAAATCTATTTCAAACCTAAGAAATCCAGTACACCATATGAAAGAAGCAACAAAAACTTGGAACTAATTCAACATAAAGTCGCAGGTTTTCACTTGCGTTATAGGCATGTAAGAAACTAACCAACAACGATGATTCCAATCTTCCTAATTTTCACATAATTTTTAAGTGCGTCTCCAAGTTAAGTGGCTCAAATTTATGTCTGCAGGTTTGCTACTCCATTTGTGCGGTTATTCCTAATCTTAGTAGTTGAAACTGAGAAGGCTAATAAGCTCACTTTTTTATAGTTGATCAACTATAGCTTATTTACTTAAGCTAATAAGCGATAAACTCAAAGCCTAAATAAATGACCTTATTAGGAGTTCCAGAAGCCCATAGGCTAAAAAATAACTAATCCAAACACCTCATTGTAAAAGCATGTATCCTGAACAATAAAGATTAATATATAAAAATCTTTGAGAATGAAACTTCTTTTAACGTAAAAAACGCTAGTATCCATTCATACATGCAAAGCGAGATTCAGTCTAATGTTTTCATCCTCAGTATCGGCATACAAAAGCTGCAAAGATCATAGGCCTATTAGTCAACTTATTGATACTAATATATATAACAATAAGCAGTAGTACTTATAGTGACGATATTGGAAATTTGGCACATAATAACTTTAAAGACTTGATCGACTAATACATACCTTGAATTTGCTCTTTTCTTGTTACAAACATCTGTTTTCTTCAAGGCTCCAATCTTGATCTTGTTAGCCACCGCCCATTCACCACTCCTGTTCTGCTTCTTCAGAAAGGACTCCGGAACCACAACCACATGCATTTTCAAATAAAACGTGTTATAGTTGGTAAACGAAAGCACATCTTACATCAAATAAATATATCACTTGCATAAATAATTGTATTTACACGCTACATGGATATGATCATTGTAAGTTCGAAACTATATACAGGAAGTGATCAACATAAAACTAACATCATTTAAACTATTAATTTCCTCAAAAAAATCAACACATAATCATAAAAAATTTCCCCCAAAATCAAAAAGAATTTTGAATAAAATAATTGTAAACAATGACTAATAATATAAAAGAAATTCAATTGACTGATTAAGTCGGTCCTTCAAAAGCCATAAACAATATAATAAACAAAGAAAACACCATCAGGTTTGATGAAACACTGAGATTTGAGAGAGAAGAGAGACACTTATTAGGGTTTTGCAGCAGATGGTTTGTATTCTTTTTTGTTGTAATTGCAGGATTGTTGTAACCCCTAGGATGATTCGCATTCTTTGGAGATGGGGGGTTGTGTAACCCATGGTGGTTGGAATCCATACAGTCGAATAGCAAGAGCACACTAATAATGATCACCACTGTTACTCTAGTGCAAGAGGACGGACAGCCCGAACGGCCCAAGAGGGAGAAATCCAAGCCCGTATGACATAAAAATTATGTCATATTTAGGAATGTCTTCAAGATTATTTAGAAAAGTCAATAACTTGTATTAGGAAAGTCAAAAGTCAATGTTTATCTTGTAGTCCAAAGTCAAAGGTCATAATAGCCCATAATAGGCCCATGACCCATTTAGCTATTATAAATACTCTTGTACTATTTCATTATAATTAATCAAGTTAAAAGATCAATTCTCTTCTCTACTTTTCTTAAGGAGCTCGCACACGCTAAAAGTGGTGCAAATCTATCCATTCTTCTTCTTCTTCTCTTTTCTGACGGAGCTAGCACACGCTTGAAGTGGTGCCCTATCCTGATACAACCCCTAACAGGGTCGTATCAATTGGTGCTTTCATTGAGAGGGCTTTCGATTTAGGGTTCCAAAAAAAAATATACAGTTCATCAGAGTACTATTCACGCGCACTGTTCACTGGAGTTACTGTTCATGCGATACTATTCATCGAAAAAAATATGTTCTTTGAGTTATTGTTCGCGGGAGGACTGTTAATGGCATCGAGCGGCAACGATTGGGACGCGGAAAACGTACTATCAAAGCTCTTGCAAATGGGTACGGTGGCCGAATATAAGAGTAAGTTTGTGATACTTGCAAATCGAGTAACAGGGATCTCTGAAAACTTACTTAAATCATTTTACATCTCTGGACTTAAACCGACTCTACAATGTGCACTCTTAAGGTCAAACCCCACAACTTTAGGCGAAGCTTTTTCATTAGCCCGTGCAACGGAAGCACGCTTCGCGGAAGACGCACTATCTAAGCTCTTGCAAATGGGTACGGTGGCCGAATACCAGAATGAGTTTGAGATGCTTATAAAACGAGTAACGGGAATTTCTGAGTTTTTACTTAAATCGTTTTATATCTCCGGACTTAAACCGGCGTTACAAATAGAACTATTGAGGGCAAGGCCTACCACTTTAGTAGAAGCCTTCTCCTTAGCCCGTATGACCGAGGCCCGTTTTGAGGACGAGCGGACCACCACAACCATCGTCAACCCAAACGACCTCAACATAGCGATACCGGACCAAGTGTTGGAGGAATCAATTCTCCATACGTCGGACAAGGTAGAAATTACCTCTGATAATGATGCACGAGATCAAGCTAGTGAGGTGGAAACGAAGGTGTTAGTGGATGGTAAACAAGATGACGCAAAAGTGGTGAAAGTGGTGTTGTGGCTGTTGAGCAAAACAATGACAAGCCAAATGTGTTGGAAGGTAATGGGGTTATAGGTGTTGGGGTAAATGAAATTAACAAATGGGTTGATAAAGAAGTCCAATACTCTGTTTCTACCCTACACATTCTTATTCCGTTGTTGAAGCGTCTTAATGACAAACACATAAAGAAGAAAAAGATAAAGGCATAAATTCAAAGAAGAATATGGAATCCCGGAATCAAGATAAATTTTTTTAGACATCACCTTGAGGACAAGGTGGTTTCGAAGGAGTAGAGAGTGTTATGCCAATGTTGCAGGAGGACGAACGGCCCAAGAGGGAGAAGTTGTATGACATAAAAATTATGTCATTTAATATATCTTTATTTGAGTGTCATTATTTAAGAATGTCTTCATGTTTATTTAGAAAAGTCAATAACTTGTATTAAGAAAGTCAATAGTCAATGTTTATCTTTTAGTCAAAAATCAAATGTCATAATAGTCCATTTCGTAACCCCGATGTTATCTTTTAATTGGATCTAGGTAGATACAAAAAGTTAGCTTTAAGTTGGATAGAGGTGATTTGATTACTCATGTAACGATCTTTACCTCTAGATCTTTGCTACTTTTTTTTAATACAAAATTGCCGTTAAAAAGAATTATAATGCCAATCAGATACATTCTCTAAATTGCCACATTCTACTCCCCTCAATTCTCATACGTAATTCTTTTACACATAACTAAACACACACATACAAGCTCTCTTTTATCATGAAAACATCAAAACCATACCACACACTCTTTTACTTAAAAATCGTCTAATTTTCACCATTGAACTATCTACCGTACATGTACGACGGCTACACCACAACCATGCATGTGTTATATTACATCAGTATAACTCGGGTATACTTTTAATATCAATGAACTTATTTGTCTTTCTAGTGAGAGAGTCCATATTTTTCCCTTTAAATAGCAACTTCCTAACTCATTCTTCTCCACTTCTAGTGTGTGAGAAACTTAGATATAGAGTGTGTGTCTAAGATAAATACATCATAAATAACATACTTACATTACACAGTTAGAATGGGAGCATGGAGGAGAGGTGTTGTAGTTGGTCGTAGCTCCGTCACAAGGCGAAAAAAGAAAGCTGCAGCATTCGCGTTATTCAACAGGAACGAAAACCGCAAGTCTATGGAAAGAAAATTAAGGCAGCTCCAAAGAATCATACCTGGAGGACGTGTCGAACCATCCGACTTAGACACCTTGTTCCATAGGGTTGCAGCTCATATTTTCTTACTTGAATCTCGTGTGGATGTTCTTAAGAATGCTTATTCCCTTTTTAGCCCACCATAATTATCGAGAACTAGCTCCAATAATCTCGAACTTCATGTCAAATTGTTTTGTGATATGTTCTTAAATATGCCCATTAAGAAATGGAGTAAATAAGTTGTTTGGGTGAATGTTGTTGGTCATTAGAGGTGTTATTGCTTGTAATTTAACGGGTGTTATATAATGGTAAGTTTGAATTATTAAGTTTTATGTTGTCTCGAATAAGGTTAATTAGTTCATGGTTGTTTGGTTGCATGCATATGATGCTTTTCTTAAGAGATTTGGTAATTTGTGTCTTGCTAGATGTATTCTTGTTGTTACATAAAAATCGATCGAACGTAAATAAATTGTTAGGGTAGAAGTTGTTGTTCATTACCCGTTAGACTTGTTTCTAGTAGTTTTGTGAAAAATCGCCATTTCAGAATTCTTTATTTATTTCAGGAATTTCTTTCAGATATGATGGAATTGATATCGCCGTGAAATCTTTCTGTTTTTATTGCTTGCTTTCTTCTGACTCCTTATGTATATTTCACTCTTATGAAGAATTTTGCAATGGTAAGTTTGAGCTTTGAAGTTTTTATGTTATTTTGAATAAGTTTAGGCATGGGTTATTAAAAGTACATGGTTGTTTGTTTGCATGCATACATGTTTTTTTGCTAAGAGATTCGGTAATATATGTATTGCCAGGATGTATTCTTGTTGTTACTTGAAAAGCCAAATTCAATGATTGAAATTTATGTACTTTTTGTGGTAATGTATAAAAGGATAGGATTCGAACACGATTCATAGTTTATGTGATGAACGTCTCAGCCATACGAATATCATGATATTTTTACATGAAGATCATGTTATCATTTGCAGTGTTTCATTTTTATCCTAACTTTTGACATGGCATTGTCTTTATATATATGTAAAATTTGGAGTATGATACTCAAGTCAACATCACCAACTCAATGAAAAAAGTTTTAGTATTAATTTACTACGTTGGGTTGTAAATGAGAACTTTTCGAATAGAAATGCAGTCATGTAACCTTTGGAGTACGATCCGATGATACATGACATCGCTTGAGGACAGGGATAAAACCATGATCAAGTATGATTGAGTGTACAAAAAATTTAAACCGCAACACTAGTTTCACATTTTAATTAACCAGGTGCATTTAACATGCATTTAGAAAAAACCAACCTATTACATGAACGTCTCAGCCATACGAAATTCATGATTTTTTTACATGAAGATCATGTTATCATTTGCCGTGTTTCATTTTTATCGATCTTAACTAAAGAATGTAGCATGATACTTAAGTCAACATCATCACCAACTCAATGAAAAAGTTTAAAGTACCAACTTACTACGTTGGGTTGTAAATGATAACTTTTCTAATAGAAATGTTGTCATGATTATCTTTGGAGTACCATACGGTCCATACGATGATACATGACATCACTTGAGAGATATTCAAATTAACTATCAGAATATTAGGTAAATTTTTGGTTTAAATATTGGGAGATACTTTAGTTGCCATTGAAGAATGAAAAGGCATATATTTATGAAAAGTATCTTATTTCATTTTTTTGTTTAATTAATGGGACATACGAAGTATTATGACATGACATGATAAGTCAAGTCTTATGGGATCTTTAGTGGATAAGCACATATTTATAAAAATATCTGTTTCACCAACTTACTAAGGCTGCCCACGATATATCGTAGTGGGTCGCGACCTACTTATTCCGGCGCCACATCAGCTTTCTCTCTCCGGCGACCTACAGGCGACCTAGTGCCACTATGGGGCGACCTTCATTTTTTTTAAACTTCAAATTTAAATTTCATTCATTAAAATAAAAAACATTACATAAAAATAAAAAACATTACATAAATAGTTTCCTAGATTATTAAAAACGACTAGTTCCTAAATTAATCTGTTTCGTATTCTGAATCAGATTTCACCCCACATTCCATCCTGAATAACTCATCATGAGCTTGTTGTGCCTTCAGAAACTCCTCCAATTCTTTGTCATAGATTGCTTGTTCTTTTTTCGCCTTCGCTTCTTCTTCTAAGTGTTCTTTGAAAGCTGCTTCATCAACAAGTAACTGCTGGTACTCTTCCTTAGTGAGATATGGACATATCTCATGTTCATCAGGTTTTTCCTCGATCGTTGGAATTGAAGAAATGGTAGACATCGGTGGTTTCTCGGGTGTTGGGGGATTGCTTTGGGTCAGTTTCTTATCCATAGTTGTTGGATTTTAAACTTTGAATACAGAATTTAAGAAGTTGTGGGAGAAGGTGTGGGAGGAAATGAATGATAGAAAGGGGTATTTATAATAAAAAAAAACTAGCCGTTGGAATAGTAGCCGTTGGAATTTGAAATTTGAAATTTAAAAACATTATATTATTATTCAAATACATAAAAAAACATTAAATATTAAAAACATTACATTATTATTCAAATACATAAACATTACATTAAAAAACAATACATAATTATTCAAATACATAAAAAACATTACATTAATCTAAACTTAATTATTACGATCTTGGTATGTTGGCACTTCAAATTTTTTGGTCCAAGCAGAATGATTTTTTAAAATTCTCCAACACGCCTCCATTGTGAAGGGATGTTCGTACCTCGTTTGATATTCGGCTAACGCATTTTGAAACAAAACGAGGTCAGAAGACCCGTTCTCGTCCATCCGTTGGACACCATCGTAAACGACACTAAACGCAGCAACTTTTGGAAGAATCGAATTTTTCCATTTCGAGACGATGGCATCGTATCCTCGAATAGTTCCTCCCATATCTTTCTCAAAGTTAGCAAAAACTTCCTCCCAAAACCCTTTTCTAGAATGTATGTCTCTCGTCACGTACGTGTCCATCGCGTTGCACCAAGCTGTACATAACGTTATTTCTTCCGCTGTTGTCCATGGTAGTGTCGTCTTGGCAGCTCCACGACGGTTTGAAGAGGAAGTCATTGTGTGTTTTATAAATGAGAAGTATAAGAGTAAATAGGTTGAAAGTGTGTATAAAATGGTGTAATAAGTTGGGTATTTATAGGGTTAAATTATTTAAATTTTAAAAATTAAAAAGTTTTTTTTATATAAAAACAAACAAGTGTGCTCGACCTTTAGTCGTCCCTGCGACAAATTTATGATTCGGTCTCCGGCGACCTCGACCACGACCGACTACCCACTACGGGGACGACCGACGGCGACCGAGTCAGTCGTCCGGCCCGTAGTGGGCATCCTAAGTGGCCGTTTGTTATGATCATTTTGGATTCAAGTAATGGATTGATTCTCCAAAGTAATTGTTAGTATAATTTTTATACAATACATGTGGGCCATCATGAATCAAAATGAATCATGGCAAGAGGGGTGGGTATCACTTATTCAAACACAATAATGGACCCACATTATTATCTTACGAGACATGCAGACCCGTGCGTTGCATACGGGTTGTGTCTAATTGTTGATTGCGTAATGTTTTTGTGAAATGCTGATGTGTAAGTATGAGGGTGATTCTTGGTATTAAGGTTATTCCTTTATATTTAGTAATGTTACCTATGCTCGCAAATAAACTTTCTATGGTTTCTTGATTTATTTTTTGCGATCTACAGCTATGAACTATGGTTTCTTGCACTATACGTCGCATCAAGAATTGAAACTATCCGGAAACATCTCATGTTCAAAAAATATATACAAGGAGAAGGTGAATTTTAAAAATAATGAACTGACACTAATGTAATGCATACTTGTTAGGAATCGAGAAAAGACTCGGTCACTTCCCATATAATATTTCGTAACTCGTAGTTAAGCGTTCGGTTATGACAAAGCTAACCAGGCCAAGCCTATGGCACATTAGCCCATGGCCGACCTACTTAGGGAGTATACGATGACATCAAATAACGTCTTTTTATAGCATCATTTATCCCATGTTATTAACCCATTTTGTATAATTATTGCAAAGAATTATTACTTAATCATTTATATTTGAGAATTGCAGTAATTACGGAGTACTTGGTGAATATTAGCAAAAGGCGCGCATTCTGGAGCTTAAAACGAAGATATCTTGAAGATTACTATTCTGAAGACCAATACGCCGTATCCATCAAGGAAGATACGACGTATCCATGCATGCACTCACCAATGACCACAAAGGAAACTAGTTCAATACGCCGTATCCAGTAAAGACCAATACGCCGTATTAGAGATATAGTATGTGAATATTTTGGAAGAAATCAAACGGGGTCCCGACTCCCAGAAACCCCAATACGCCGTATCTAATACCTTGGATACGCCGTATCGACACCGACTCCAGACCCTGTAAATGAAAAACAAAAAACGAGTTTTATGTCACACCCCGTAAATTCCCGGTTAGTATTCCGACCCACTCCGGTCATCTACTTTAAATTTTATTCGTTACGTTTAAATCTGACAGTTTACCGAGGAACTAAACTGCGTAAAAACTAAGAAACGTCATCGGCCACATAGTCCGACATCGTTAAAATTTTTAGGCATTATATGTGTTATATTAGCTTTCCTGAGTGTTTCGTGATTTTTAATCACTTTCGATATTAATTTTAGGGTTTTATCCTTTAAATTACGTTTTTCGCGTTTTTGACCAAACGGAACCCCGGAAACTCGAAATCTTTTCGTGTAAACCCAAGTTATCGTAATTCTAGTGTCATACTACTAAAAATTTCGTTCACCTTATTTCCCTAGCCAAAATGTGGCGCCTAAACTACAACAACATGTACACTTGAACTCTAAATTAAATCAACAAGCATCTTTCTTGAAATCCCATGCATGTGCTCATGCTTACACAAGATGGTGACACATGAGAATGTCATTCTCATGCACCATTTCTCATATTGATAAGACCATGTGTTTACTTACACACTCTTACATCTTTGACTAGCAAATTTAGAACCATAATCATATCACTTAAACATTAGCTAGAAAAATTGAACCATCTTGGTCCTTGTGAGCCCTCTTTGGCCGAACCACATGACACACACACCTTTGGTGTGTGTTGGTCACTTATACATCACATGAACCCTCCTAACCCTAGTCTTGGACTATATATACCACACTTTCTCTAAACTAGGTCATTTCATCTTATTTCAACCTCATCAAAAATTTTCTTCCTCCTCCTCTTGCTTCTTAGCTCACGGCACAACCACCCCAACCTACACCACCCATAACTTTTGATTTCTAGCAAGATCCAAGTATTCTAAACTCATTTCTAAGGTTATCTAAGGTAGATCCAAGTGTTAGTTGGTTGTTTTCAAGGGTTTTCAAGAATCATAAAATTTGGGGTTTCAAGTTTTATAAGTGGGTTTTGCAAGATCTTGTGTTTTCACCTTTTGCTTACTTTCTTGTGAGTATTTCTTGACCTATCTTGTTCTATTTTGATGTTGTTATGAATCTTGTTATAGATCTATGTTTATATCTAAAGATCCAAGTGTTTGTGATGATTTTACAAAAGAAATTACAATTTATTTTTGTTCATCTTAAAAATATGTTGGAAGTCTTATGACAAAAGCTTATGTTTATGTTTTAGAATATGTTCTTGGTGAGATTGAGAGTTGATGAGAGTTGCAACAATAGAGATTAGGTTGGTTTAAGGTTAGTTTTGTGGTGGATTAGTTGTAAATAAAGGTTGAACTAGATTAGGCACTAATATGCGAGTTGGGTTGATTTTTGGTCGTATTTCGGCAAACCATACTTGCTGTCCCGATTTTGTTTTGAGGATTTGAGCGACTTAAAAATGTTTTCATTAGGCGTAAAAGTAGTTTTCGAAGAGCTCGTTTCGAATAGATAATTTTTCATATATCACACTTTAAAATCGGACTTAAAACGGCCAAGTTATGACCAAATGAAACTTGAAACATTTTTCGGCGAAAATGGGAAAATGCAAAGACCAGATCAGCAGCTAAAACGGGCGATTCGGAGCCCTTCGGGTCCGAATCGGCCAAAGTATAAAACACGAAAGTTGTCCGGAATGAGATTTTACTATAACGTTGGCAACCGCTTAGCCTAAAAGTCAATAACGAGAGACATTTTTACCACAAATCGGAAAAATAGGTTTTTAAGAAAAACTCTAAATAATGTGGGCTGATTGGAATGATAAAAGGGGGTTTCGGGCACTTTCGGACGATTTTGGATGTTTTAAATGCGAGCGAAACATATAGAAATGCTAGGTAATTAGTTAGAACAACTAGAAACGTCATGAAAGGTTATTTGAGATGCCGAACTTAATAAAAAGTAGGATTATTAAAAATAGTACGAAACGGACATTTTAGGCGATTTAAACATAAGGAGTAGGCGGTTTAGAATTGTTTAAGCGATTTGTAAAATATGGAAACTTAAGAAAATAGGGGACGCTATTAACGTTTTGAAACTAAAAAGTTTCCTAAAAAGGAAAGTTTCTAAAAATAGTAATTTTTCACAAGTGTCGGGATTTAACTAAGACGTAGAAAAATTCAAAGTCTTTTATTTCTAAAACGCAAACACACTTGGATGCTTTAAATGATAAACATGGATGCTTTACTTGTTTCTTTGATAAATGCTAAGTCATACCCATACTTACTCTAGGTCGCGGCTAGACCTCCTTATATCTTCATCATCTGTTGTGGTTATCGCTTACCCTTGCTAAGGTGAGTTCATAGCCCCACATTTTTACTGATTTACAAACGCTTTATACTATTGGGGTGAGAAACATTGTTTGCTTTTAAATTGGACACAAGTTCTTTACGTGAGTTTTACTTGTTTATGTGTTGCCTAAGTAGCTTACAAACCTACTACTGCCCAACTTATCATGAACTGTTAGTTTCTCGACCGGAGGACCGGTTGAGGGAGCGCGAGTGAATAGATAGATCTATTGGGACTAATTATCCCTATCCGCTTTGGTTCCACTTAACGAAGAACAAACGGATATATGTCATGTCGATTGTGCACTATGGTGGTCTTTGGTTTGGGACACCGGTTAAGGGCAGGAATACTATGCGACAGGATGTAACATGCCCTGTTGATTATTAGCTTCAGTGTCATGAGCTTAGCGCAACAGTATACACTTTTCATGCGATATTGTATCCGTTATAATAGTCGCATGTGCTTTGTATGTGAAGTTATATCTCCTATAACTGTCACGTGCGTACTGTAAACTTGTGGTCCACACTACTTTGGTTGAACGTTCTGATTATTAAATGTTTTTCGTAATACATTGAGTGAAGCTGTATTCACTAAACGTTTTTGGTCCTCATAAATGTTTTACTTAAACCTATGAATTCACTCAACTTTATGTTGACCGTTTTAGCATGTTTTTCTCAGGTGCTTAGCATTGGACTTATCTTGATGTGCTATGTGGAGTCTACGTGCAATATGATACTCTTTCAAGACTTATCAAAATATCATACTCGTTGTCTTTTGAAAACCAAATTATGCTTCCGCTACATTTTACTTACGCTTCTGCAAATGTTTAATTTCCTTTAAATATTGTAAAACTTATTTATTTTTAAACAATGCAACGAGTTATGATTTTCAAAACGTCCATTAGTGGTCGTTCTCTTGTGCCTTGTGTTCGGATTATGATGACGTCACGCCCTCGGACACGTATTCCGTCCAGGCCCCGTCTGGGGGTGTGACAGATTGGTATCAGAGCCAAGGTTATAGAGAACCAGGTAGAATATCTAGGTAGAATATCTAGGTCTGGTCTATAACCAGTATGTGATCCTTACGTGCTTTTATGTGTGCCTTATACGTGTTTTTGCTATGAGCTTACGCTTATCTTTTCTCTGAGGTTATCTTTTCTTTGCGGTTATCTCTTCTCCGCGGTTTACGTTCGCCTTACGTTTATTCCTCTATTTACTTATATGGAAGTTGTCTATATAAATATTAAACCTTTCTAAGACATGTGATGACATAATGGTCTCTAAAAATTTGTCTAAGACATTGTGAGCGATGCAATGGTCTTGAACTTATTATTCATAACCTTATACAATATCGTATTACGCGAAACCCGACACGGTTATGTTTACATGGAATTATGTATGAATCTAAGTTTCACAAGTCTTGTATGGGCGGGACTTGTAACTGGAGGTTTAATATGGTAATTGCTATGTAAACTCGTTCATGAAAGATCTTAATCTTATTTACTTTAACCGTATAGTCATCAGCTATTTTAAACTCTATGTCGATCTTCCCTAATTGTTTCTCCCCGTCTCCAAAGACGAGTTTTAAACACTCGTCCCACGCTTATTCGAGTGTCTGCATCGTATTTTCATCCACCACCTTGAAGATTTTATGGGTACGCGTATTGCATCAGAAATTATTGAGTAGGCTACTTTATAACCTCTTTATTTGAAAGGATTTGAAACGCCTCTTCATTTAAATAAATAAATTGTATAAATTAGTCTATACTTATTCATTTATTTGACTTATTTCATTTCCTTTACCCCATTCGATTTTGAAGTAGATACCGACGACAAGACAAGGAATGAGTTACACGAGGATCGAGTGTATTGTAACCCAATGAATTGCTAATGCTATTAAAGCTAATACTGTCTATCAGGAAAGAATCCACATGGCTCGCGACTAAATAGATTAGGTCGTACGCTAGGAAACCAAGGTAGTAAGGAATGAAAACAACAAAATAAATGACAAAAGGCCTTGAGAGCTTACATTGCTAAACCAAATTTCAAGGACACATAAGTAGCAAAAATCTCCCTTCCACAACAAACGAAAGATGCACCACACTGGACCATGCACTGTGAAGTGCAATAACTACAAGAGTGTTGGCCATGTGAGTAGGAATTATAGGACACCCGTTTCAATATTCAACTAGAGGCCATCGTGCAAATTAAAGATCTAAACAGTTGCGAACCGTATTTAGGAGGTTAAAACTCGTTGGAACTCAAACGCCGTCAAAGATACCGCTGATGTTTAGGGATAGATTTTTCCTTATCTAGTGAAACCTAAGTAGACTTAGACTGAAATCTCTAAGAGTTTTGCACTAGTACTTACCTGTGAATTTCGTGTATTGTGTGGATTTTCCTAAATCATTTGTTCAATTTGTGTCATGACGATTTTGTCAGTTACACTTTAATTCTCTAGTAAATATAAGTAAGCTACTCCTTTACCGTCTTACAACCATTTCACTATTATTATGTAAACTGTCTTACTGTTATTAACTAACTGGATGGTATCCTATGAACTATTTTAGTGTCGTCTTATAAACCTAGTTGTCGCGTTATGAACTATTTTACCACCAGTTTACAAACCGTTTGCTGATAGCTTCTTGTTTATTTCAACACCTTATAAACTATTTTGATATCATTCCATGAACCGTTTTGTCAACATTTTACAATTATCTTACTATTACCTCATAACTTATTTGAGTATAAATTAATGAACCAACTCGTTTTCATTTTATAACCTAATTTACGGTTAATTATAAACTCCTTTGCTACCCTATTATAAATTATTTTGCAGTTATCTTACAAACTATTTTGGTGTCACCTCATGAACTATTTCGTTGTCATTTATAAACTATTTCGCTGTCAATTTATGAAATATGTTGTCAACGTCTTATGAACTACTTTGTGTCTTTTATAAACCATTGCGTTGCCACTTTATACACTGTTGGGTTGTCAACTCGTAAACCATTTGTTACCATTACATTATAAACCGTCACGTAACTTTCTCGTAAACTATTTTGTTATCGCCTCATAAAACATTTCCCGTTATCTTACAAAATATCGTGTGTCGTTATATAAACAACCCTGTTTTCATTACCACGAACTGTTTTCCTACCTTATAAACTATATCATTTATACCATATAAGATTTTTCTTTAACATAACATTTGTTTGACGAAATGAGCATTTTATCGTTAGATCCTTAATTATGCATAACCTGATCACCTATGTATAATTCAGGAAGGACCATGCTATGCTGGGAGTAGTCACCATAAATTTTTTGTCAAAGTACCTTTATGTTCCATCTCTCTATATATATTTTTTCCCTTCCCTTACATTGTCAACGAGATTATATTGTACTTGTGTTGTATTAATATTTTGCGTGCGTATTCACGAGTCGTGTCAGTCAGTATTCGCATCCGTAAGCGTCATAACCAAGTAGCTTTTCTTAAACCTTAGCATATGGAAACACCACAACCTTAGCCGAGAGACTAAATCATGCTTCCTGTAGTCATGGAAATTACGGATTGAAAGGTTCTAGAATGTAATGAGCATATCACTCTAAGTGGATTATAACCAATAGAACTAGAAGATTTTCTTCAATATACTTACCTTTTAGTGAGATAGAATCACGTGAATTATGAGATCCTCGTATCGACAAAACCTCTGATGGATCCTTCAGGATGTACAACGACTATCGAAAATTTACAAGTTAACCGTTACCCGTTACCTAGTATAGATGATCTTTTCGATCAATTGCGAGGATATAGCGTTACTCGAAAATCGACCTAAGAACTAGCTACCACTAACTGAAAGTTCATGAGGAGAACTACACGACACACGACCTAGAATTTGGAGAAATATTGCTTACTCTTAAGATTTGGGAACACTACCGATATGACATGAGTATGAACTTGAACCCGATAATCACCGGAAATTCAAAAAAAAAAGATCTCGAAACACGATCGTGTCTTACCACTCAATAGAATCTTAAAGCCTCGCTTGAACTACCTTATCTCATTCTTAAGTTATTACTTTTCCCGCGAGCTCCTCCCATTTGTTGACCTTTATTTTGGGGATATTGTTTCTTGGAATATCCACTCTCCGCATTTCGTCACCGGTTGTTACAGTTATTGTTGCTGTGTATTCTTATACCTTTGATTCACAACTCCATATGTTTGTGCTATGATTTTCAAATTTATTAAATTGAATAAATATTTTAATAAAGATTTTTTTAATGGTTTCGAATATACAAATTGTTCTTGTTAAGAGGTTGTGAGATTTGTGAGTTACAACAAAGATGGCGATAAGGTTAGGCTTGAATTATAGTGGATTTTGTTGATTGGTTTTGGCGTAAAAGAAATTTGGATAGTTTGGAAAATATGGTGGCATTATGGTTAAGTTTATGGTCAAGTCCATGGGTGATTTATAAAAATATAGTTGTTGGTCCGAGTTTTAAATGAGGGTAAAACAGACGTTTAAAAAAAGTCACGAAAGTTTATACGTGACGAAAGCCATTAAAAAATAGTTCGGAGAGCCTTGTAATATCAAACAAGTAAAAAAAATTCTTACTAAAAAGGAAAAGTCGTTGCCGTTGTCATTTACTAATTATAGCAAAATAAAAAAAAATTTATTACATGTTTTACAGCTAAGGAATTTGGTTAGACGCGAGAGTCCACTATTCGTTTTTGGAAATTTGGAAACGATTAAAATAGGGGATATTATTAACATCCCGAAACTAAAAACTTTTCTAAAATGGAAACTTTCTATAAATAGTAAATCTTCGTAAGAACTAACATCTTCATAAACTTAACGAGTTCGTAAAGACACATTTTTGTTGACTAAACTAAAGCACAAACATATATGATTGTCCATTTCGTTATTAGACGTTGTGTGCAACGTTCCGTTATTATTATTATTTCTCGTTCTACGACGCGTCTATTTAGTAATTTGCGGTTAGAGCCGTTCGATTATACTTTAATTCGCATCGTCTGCTCATGGTGTGTTGAGCCATGATTCATCCTCGTACTTTCTAAGTAAGTTGAATACTTACATTCATTAGCCTCGTTCGATAATTAATCGCCGAACCGTATGAACATCAGAAACCAAATCTGCCTTTAACCGCTAAAAGCATTATACAGACTTACCCACGCGTCTACACTTTCTCCTTTTATGATTTCACTATTAAGGGACTTTCTTTATGACGCGTTTATATCAATCACAAAACTTATAATGATATTTTTCTAAAATACTCATTTAGATGGATTATATATCCTGGTCAAATCTAGCCAAATTTTATGTATATGAGAAGTGTCGAAACATCAAATTTTGCTAAATAAAGTTATCAATGTCATGTTCAAAACTGGTTTATTAAATCTTAAATCTTTTCTTGGTCACACAATCGGTTGACACAAATTAAATCTCGGGACGAGATTTCTTTAAGGGGTAGGTACTGTAACACCCGGCAATTTCCGAAATTCTAAATGACTATTTTACCCTTTGACTTTTCGGGTCCGATTTGACTTCTTAACTTTTGACCTTTTATCGTCACATAAAAACGATTACCGCGTAACTGGTAAAATTTTCGGAACATATTTTAATAATAAATCATATTTATTATTACATACCTCGAGTACAAATTTATTTTTAAAACTCATTTGACTTGAAAACGAGAAGATATATTTTATTCCCAAATTGATTTATCAAAAACGACCAGCCAAAATGAATTATTAATTATGGGGTATACTGACATAAAACGACATTCCGGACAACTTTTTAGTTTTGCCCGAGACTTGAAACCAAGCAGAAAATGACTGAAATAGCCTCGCAAAAATTTTGAACGCAACTCGTACCGACCCAAAAATAATTAAATTTATATTTAATTATCACTTTTTATTAAATGAAAATATTTAATAAATTATTTAATTTTTATTCAAAAGCGGTTATTTTAAAACGCGAATGTTCAAATTAAAGTTTTAAATTTTACGGACAAAGCTTGCCCGTGACACACAATGGTACCAAATAAATAAATAATCATAATGATTTTAGTTATATTTTATAAAAATATTTATAAAATACTAGTCGAGTGAATACTCATTTTTTTAGGAAAAATGATTTGGAAAACAATGGCGCAAGTTTCGTGTCTTGAATCATCCGTTAACTAGCTTAAACGAGCCCCGAACCGTTATTTAACAAAAATTTCCAAAATCTACATTCCTAGTCCCTCTAGTTATATTTTCAGCCTCAACCTTGAACTATAACCAACTTGCCACATTTTTTTTTAACTTTCATAAATATATATATATATATATATATATATATATATATATATATATATATATATATATATATATATATATATGTATAACCATTAGGGTTTCACCATTTTTTTTATAAAACACACACACACTCTATAAGTTTTCCGGCGCCGTCACCGGAAGTCCGGCCACCCATTCCGGCCACCCACCTCAGCCGTCGGCATCCATCATCTCCGACATCATCGCAACCATCACCACATCCACACCATCTACATCACAATCATCATCATCATACCACCATCACCTCATCACCTCATCACCGTCGCCGTGACCACCAACAACATCCCAGCCGCGCCACCACCTTGCTGCTGTCACCGCGCCACCAGCCGCCACCATCCCCACTGTCGCATCTCCTTCATCGCCGCCACCTACTTTCCATCTCCACGCCACCACTCTCCTCACCACCACCTCCTCGTCACCAAAAGGGTGCGCCTGGTTTTCTTATCAACACCGAAAAGGGTGCGTTCGGCTTAATAACGGCACCAAGGGTGCGTTTGTTTTTCTCAGCCGCAACCCACCACCATGTCACCCCCACCTTCCGAGTTTGGATGGTTTCTATACTTGTAAAAACTTATAATGTTATTTTATTTTATGTGTTTTGGTTGTTTATACACATTTTCGTTTTTGTTTAAATTAGTTTTGGTTCTTTTGTTTCGGTTGGCATACATACCTAAATAGGGTGTTTGTTTATGCGTTTTGCAGCCCAAGGGGTGTTTGATTATGTTGTTAATACAAAAAAATGGTGCGTTTGGTATTCATTGCACCAAGGGGTGTGTTTGTTTCTGCGTTATATGGCCATAAGGGCGCGTTTGGTTTTGTGGATAACGGCCTAGAGAGGGCGTTTGGTTCTGTGTTTTATGGCAGCCCCAAAGGGGCGTTTGGTTCGCTGTCTAACCGCCCCTAAGGGTGCGTTTGGAACAGCAGTCCCCACTAAGGGGTGTGTTTGGTTTTGCTATACTTTGTTAATTATTTGATTTCGTTAGTTATATAATGAAACACGCGGATATATTGCAATATGGATTGATTAAAGTGGGAAAATGCTGAGTTTTGTAAAACAAGGGAAACATTGTATAAACGAATAGGTCATGCCGAAATTTCTAAAAATCTTTATACTTAGTAAATTTTCATTAAAGTTTATACTATTTTAGAAACCCGATAAAATGACAAAGTTATATAGTTTTTTTAGATTGATTAAAGTATGTGTATTTTCAATAAATCGGTAAATAAACGAACACTATACTTTTATAAACAGGATAACTAGTTATTAGTTAAACACAACACAACACTCCCCCCCCACCCCCACGTACGAAATACTAAAGTATAAAATAATTATTTTATAATTCCCAACTAATAACTTTTGTACAGCCTTAAAACCTCATTATCGAAACTCGTAACTTTAAAACGGGTAATTACTTTTACGCAAGAACTTTTTATTTAATTTCATTGGGTGACTTTTGAAAACGCGGTCGAATTAGATGATTACCATTTATTTTTAATCACGTTGTCTATATAAAACTTGTAAAGTTTATATATACTACGACTTTTCCTTTTGAATGTTGCATTATTAATATACTGCACCATATGAATTAAATAATTGTTCATCTTTTCATATGTAATATATAACGGAATATATCACATACTTTTGCGGATTTTTCGATTTATTTTATTTAACCAACCACCAAACCCATCCAACCTGAAATCCAAATCCCTTATCAACGAGTCGCGTTGATGTACTCATCCATCGGTAAACCCAAATTCATCATCCTAAACTAGTGGGATTTAGCCGTTAAGTTAAGCTGCAACTTCTTGGTCAAGCCGTTCCGTTCTCCGTTTGTGCTGTGCTTATTATTTGCATTTCTGCTAGTTGCTCTGCAACATCAAGGTGAGTTCATAGCCCCACATTTTACTCGTTTTGAATAAATGTTTTATTATCTTTTGGGGTGAGAAACATGCTCGTTTACAAACTTGTTTACGTTACCGAATTTCAAACTCGTTTACACACTAATTACAAACCTGGTTACTTGATTGATATCACACTCTTTCTACTTATGGAATTAAGTACTTAAAGTTGTTTATGAATAAAATGGTTATTTCTTCATTGGACACAAGTGTTTTCAGTTACCATCTCCCATTTACGTGTTGCCTAAGTTTGCTTAACAAACCACGAACTACTGCCCAACTTATCATGAACTGTTAATTTCTCGACCGGAGGACCGGTTGAGGGAGCGCGAGTGAATAGATAGATCTATTGGGACTAATTATCCCTATCCGCTTTGGTTCCACTTAACGAAGAACAAACGGATATATGTCATGTCGATTATACTTTATGGTGGTCTTTGGTTTGGGACACCGGCTTAGGGCAGGAATACTTTGCAACAGGATGTAACATGCCCTGTTGACTTAATTAGCTTCGGTGTCATGAGCTTAGTGCAACAATAAATACTTTTTATGTGATGCTGTATTTGTTATAGTAGTCACATACGTTTTGAAATCTTGTGGTCCACTCTTGTACAAACTTAAACCTATGAATTCACCAACATTATGTTGACGTTTTAAACATGTTTTCTCAGGTGCTTAGCTTGGATTGATTCTTGATGCTATGTGGAGTCTATGTGCTATGTGACTTCGCCAATTTCAAGACTTATCTATTATTTACTCGTTGTTTTTATCAAAACTCTGTTATGCTTCCGCTACTTTTAACTTAATTATTATGGGCTGTAAAACTTAAATCTATTTTAATTCATGCAACGAGTAAACTTTTTCAAACGTCCATGATTAGTGGTCGTTCTTTATTGCTTTGTGATCGGATTGTTATGACGTCACGCCCTCGGACACGTATTCCGTCTAGGCCCAGTTTGGGGGTGTGACACAAATGAGAGCTTTATTTCGAATCGTAACACAACCGAGCAATCCGTAACACAACCGAGAGATCCGTAACACAACTGTGCAATCCGTAACACAACCGACCAATCCGACACACAACCAAGTAATCCGTAATGCAACCGATCAATCCGTAACACAACCGACCAATCCGACACACAACCGAGCAATCCGTAACGCAACCGATCAATCCGTAACACAATCAAGCAATTTGTAACACAACCAAGCAATCCGTAATACAACCGAGCGATCCGTAATCTGATTTTAACCGAGTGATTAGAGCTTGAAGATGATGGATCTTAGATTGGTTGTTTTGAGGATTCAAATGACGAGTGATATGGGATTGATTCTACAGTGAAAACGGACAGTTTACATGGTGGATTGATGTGGATATGATCTGTTTTTTAGACGAGTTGATATGAAAGAGTGAGATGGGTCGGATCTTCTTTTTGAGATGAGTTATTTATTCAAGTTTGATAAAAAGGGAAAATGCCGAGTGTTCAGAGTAAAAAAAATGTGGCTTTTTTTTCCCAAGTTATTTTTTGCACAAAATATTTCTCATAAGTTTGATATTTTTTTTTCACTTTTACATATTAATGAAAAGTTATATATTTACCGATTATTAAAATTTTTGTTTTCTTATATATATTAGGGGTGAGTAAAACGGACTGTGGACCGAACCGAACCGAACCGAGAAACCAGCCCGAACCGACCGAACTTATATCAGTCCGGTCCTCGATCCGTCATTTTTCTCATTTTTTGTCCTCGGTCCGGTTCGGTCTTACAAAAAAACCGGCAATTATGCTTTATTGGACCAGACCGGACCGAAGACCGAACCGGACCGGACCTGATCGAACCACTTTCGGTCCGGGGTTTTGGCCAAATTCGGTTTTGGTCGGTCCGGTTTTCAGACCGTGAGCAGCCCTGATATATATATATATACCTAGATTGTAATTTAGTGACTACATAGTGACCACTTATAAGTTTGGTCACTCACTTTTTACTAGTGACGAAAAACAGTGACCATAAATTATGTCGTCACCGAATAGTGACCAAAAAAGAAAGTGGTCACTCAATTTTTGTCACTAAAGCCCCTTTTTCTGGTAGTGTTATAAAATGTTAGTATAATTGAGAAGTGAGACAGTAAATAATAATTACAATTTAGGCTAATTTTCACAGAAAACACCATAAACTTTTCTAGCTTCAACAAATACCCAGTATTATACCCAATATCAAAGTTTTTTAAAACTTCACCCTTGTTATCATATTGGCCGAATTTTACTTAAAGGAACCAACCTAGAAACATACACTTTACAAATATACTCTTTATATACTTACACTACATCCTAAAACTTCAAGACTACAAGTATTTATCCATAAAAAATCAAAGATATTTCCTAGCCACCTCCCCCCTAATTTTCGGATGTAATGTAGTCCTAAGGGGACATTTAGCATACAATTTACCAACTTAGAACTTGTACAACATAGAACTAATTAAACCTAAGTACATGACTAGTGTAATTGACCAAAATTCTTCATTGTTTCACTCTTTGTTGTCTAGCTGTCCATCCCCCCCCCCCTTGGTTCATAGTTTTGACTTTCCTAATAGTAACTTGGACTATCCTTTGGTATATATATATATACATGCATACTAGTAAGAAAAACACACAACTCATTTCCTTAGTAGAAAACTTCACTCATCTCTCTTGTTCTCTCCTCCCTAGCCACGGCTAAACACAAACACCCTTACACAATCCATACAAATTTATTTACCAAGTGTACAAGTGTTCTAGCATCATGTCTAAGGTATCCTAAGGTATATCGAAGGCTTGTTTAGCATTTACAAGGGTTTAATCAAGAAGGTTTAAGATTAGGGTTTCATGGAAAGATTAGGGTTTCCTAGTCTTGGAAGCTTGGGTTTTGATTCTAAACTAGGGTTTAGAACTTGTTACTCTTCATCATACTTCATCATAAGGTCATCTAAAAACCCTGCACTCTTTGCATTTATGATTTTATGTGTATATGATGTTTATATAGTGAATCACCATCTAGAAAACATATTAACATGTAAAATGGATTTTTACTTTTGATCATGGTTTGATATACTTTGTCATATGTTATATTAATGTCAAGATCATGTTAGAATGGAAGTATAAACATTATACAAGTGATGGTTAATTTATAAAAAGTATATATAAATTAATGGTTTAAAAGTTTACTTATCAAAGTTAGAAATGAATAAATGTGAGCACTTGATATTCTTGGACAAAAGATGGACTAAAAGACCTAAAGTATATGGGACTTGTAGTACAAGTGTTGTAGAGGACTTGTAACAAAGTTACTAAACTAAAAACTTATAAAAACAAGTTTTGAACACATTTTAACCAAAATATCCAAACATTATGTTTTAATTACGAAAATAAGGTATTTATTTTATATTTATATAAACTACTACATGTCATGACGATCGTAGGTATATAGAGAACTCAAAAACCCGAGCTATAACGAAGAAGATACGCCATTTGCAAGTTTACGATAATTAAAGCTTTTATAAAAACAATTTTATAAAAACTTATTATTTTCCAAATCTGATAAAAATATAT
>BQNB010077413.1:2391-21041 GCA_026074375.1 Tanacetum coccineum | reverse complement strand
TCGATTTGACCCAAAAAAAATTAACCGAACTAACCGAACAACCCGATAACCAAACCGATTAACACCCCTACAACAAATTCATTAAAACTTTCTTTGTTAGCCCAAAAACGCCGCGGCCCAACCCAAAAAGTTATTTGCAAAAAATGTTACTATAACTTTTTTATATAGCAAATTTTATTTATCAAATATCTAACATCTATATAGCGCTTTTTTAAATAAAAAATATACCGGCAAAAAGACATATGAATTACGAACAAAACGAGCTTAACATTTTTTTTGTTAAGTTGGCGTCTTAACGTTTGCCAAGAATTTCAGCACGACTTGAGTACATCCTCATTTAGTAATGCTCGATGATTCAACTTTCAATTATCTTCGACAAGCAAACAAAAATAACTCCGCCGCAACGCGCGGACACCATTTTTTCGCGTTAATTCCTATGACATGAGACTTTATTTTTTTATTGAATAAAATTTACGAAAGACAAAAATACCCATAACTTTAACAGTCAATAACTGATCAAACTAACGGCGTTAAAAAAATAGACCAAACGTGTTACAGGTCGTCGTACTTTGAAGAGGATCTGTAACTTTTTATAAATGAACTAACGAGTGGGAAGATATTTGCGCGTTACGACGAAGCTAATTTATAGTTGACGCATATGTTTTTTTCTTTAAAAATCCATTCATATTGTTTTATATTCAATGTTACCGAGTCAACATACCTTGTAAATAGTTTTTATAAGCTACTCTAGAATAGACAGGTCCAAAGACTGGGCTTTAGCCCGATATAAAGCCCATTAACACATCTTGGAAAACCGATATACAAAAAGAACAAAATTTTAAACGTACTTTTATATATAGGATAATGATGATAATGTATTGTTTAAAAGGAATGTCATTTAATATCATTTGTTAGTGCATTGTTTTTAGGGCATCCGGTTAAAATTTATAAAGTTTTATAAGTGCTTCATGTCATCACATATCAAATTAACCACAAAATCAATCAAAAATCACATAAAATTACAATTATTATAGAAACAAATCTCAAAAATCCCAAAAAAAACAAAAAGGTGTAACAAGATTGAGCAACTCAAACAACCCAAATCAAAGATCACATAAAGTATGAATTTTTATACTAAAAAACTACTTCGATCAATAGCAAAAGGGTTCTTCCCGTGATGAAAAGTTGAGTCACATGTGTCGGCTCTAGGCTATTCAAAAAATAGTCGTCGTGGAATTAGTCAGCTCGCAATGTCGAGTCGAAACCCCAGTTATAAAAAATAAAAATAAAATAAAAATTGAGATCAAAATAGACATAGCTTGCACATGATTCAAACTAACATTAAACTGATCTTGCAACATTCTAGCTCTTTCATCACACATATTTGCTAATATTTCTTGTATCTTTTCCAAAGCTTGAGATCTTAAATACCAAAAGAACCATAAAGCTAAAATAATACCAAATGCAAACCATAAGATCAAAAGCTTCCTCCACCATGTTTTCTCAATCTTTTTTGATAAATAATAATGATGAAATATCTTTGTACTATTCCATGTAAAGATGTCAACAAATTTCATCCAGCTTTTACTAGTACTAGACATCATTTTGGTACCATTAAAAATGAAATAATTTATTGAGATCAATGGTAGAATTAGAAATGAGTAACATAGCATCAATACAAGGTGCCCCACTTTTAACTCAAATCCAATCAAATGGATATAACTCCTAAAACTACCTTTTTTTCTTAATACAATCAACTTTTATATGAATATCCAAAATTTGTTGATATCTAAATTTTGGATATTCGAAATTTCGGATAACAGTTTTATATATCCGAATATTTAAATATCTGTAATTTTTGAAATACTTTTATAGGACATCCAAAACTAATATTTCATAAAACCTAACTTTTTAATAAATTCTCATCAAATTTTTAGATATTCGAATACAAATATAATTTTTAGATTTCAATTTGTATCTCGAGGTCCACACCACCTCCCTTTCTCAACCATCACCATTAAAATATGGTTTTGGCATTCTGAACAAAAAACCAAACCAAAAATCGAATTTATATAAATATATATACTTTTTATATATTAATATACATAAAAATACCACTAAAATTTTATTCTAACATAAAAACACTTTATATGCTCGAAATAACTGTTTTTTGCTAAAAATTTATATAATGAAATTAAAAAAAGATGTAAATGGTGTAATTCGGGTTATTCGGATCAACTCGAAAACCGAATTCATTTGTTTTTCAGTTCGGTTGAATTCTAATTTAGTTCAGTTTGATTTTCGGTTATATATATACTATCTATAAAGCATTTATCACCTTTTTTTCAATATGCTGAATGTTGAAAACTTAAAATCTTTATATATGGAATGTTAAAAATTATTAAATAATTTATTTTGGGAACTATTAATTAATTAATAACAGTAGGTGTTTTGGATGATCATAAACTATCCCTTGAAATAAGTGTTTGGATTTTCGTTGTCCAACTAGTAAAAAATTTAAGCTTTCGCTATTTGCCCTTTCCTTTCTTTTGAAAAATACTCAAGAACAAAAAAAGAAATGAATTTGCTGCCTTCATTAGCAGGTTCTTGCCTTCATGATTAAATTGTGTTAAGTTATTTTCGTTCTGATTCTTTTCTTTTCTTCCCTAACAAATTAACTCGGGAACCTGCTAATGAAGGCAAGCACAATTCTTTACCACGCCAAGAAGGGTGACATTCGTGTTTATATATGGATTTCAAGCACAATATGGAGTTCATCTGTTGAAAAAAAACACTGCACAATACAGAGTAAAAAAATAACAACCATGATGAAATCCATTCTCTCTTTTTCTTGCCATTGTGATTAATTTCGGAATGGCTGCAGGATCTCGCCGTGTAGGTTGTATCGTAGTCGACAACATTTACCCTCGATAAAGACTTGGGGGCGACAAGTGGAAGATTGTGGCTTTGGTAGCTACGGCCGGCTTCACAGCCCTAACTGGAATAACGCTGACAATAAGTTGTGTGTGTTATTGTCGACGCCGTCGGAAGATAAAAAAACGGAACGGAAAATATAAGGTTTGATAAGTCAAAAGCAGTAAAACATGAGAAATACGGAGCATGAAACTGTCTTGGGTAAAAATGCCACCAAAAATGCGGAATAGAAGTTATAAAGTTTTTGAAGAAACTTTTAGTTTATTTCCTTCCGGTTTTATGAAAGTCAAGAACATGAAATGCAATTGTATATTTCTTTCCTATCCTCTTCATTTCTTTACCCAATCGCTAACGGTTCGTTTTTAGCTACACATGAATGATTTTTTTATAGTTTTATGAATTGTTAAGCACTAAAAGCAAAAGTTTTCATTATTATACAAATATTACCATCTATTATTTCATTAAGACTTAAAAGTTTCCATTTTTATTCATTTCTTATCATTAAAAATGAAATAATTTATTAAGATCAATGATATAAATGAGTAACATAGCATCAATACAAGGTGCCTCACTTTTAACCCAAATCCAATCAAATGGATATAACTCATAAAACTACTTTTTTTTCTTGATACAGTCGACTTTTATATGAATATCCAAAATTTCTTGGACATCCATATTTTGGACATTCAAAATTTCGGATATAATTTTATATATCTGAATATTCAAAAATCAATAATTTTTTGGATACTTTTATATGAGTTTCAAAACTAATATTTCATAAAACCTAACTTTTTAATGAATTCTCGTCAAATTTTTATATATCCAAATACAGAAATTTTTTAGATTTCAATTTGTATCTCGAGATCCACACCATCTCCCTTTCTCAACCACTACCGTGCCGGCAATGGCCTCCATGATAATGACGATGGGGTGGCCGGTACCATGACCACCGGCAGGTGGTGAATGTAGCACCACCACCAAATTAGCAACTCAATAGCCACCTTCTCCTTAATTTTAGCAACATTCCGAATTCTTCTTTTCTCACTAGATATCACTTCACACTCCAACTTTCACATACTGTTAGCATTTATTAATCACAGGAATTTATAAACTCTTTTTAACAAATTTTTATGCTTCATAAACCACAAGAACAAATGTGATGATGGTTTTAATTACAATAGGTGTTTTGGATGATGATAAACTAACTCTTAAAATAAGTGTCTGGATTTTCGTCGTCCAACTAATAAGATTTTAAGCTTTCGCTAACAGTTCATTTTTAGCTACATACTAGACGAGTACCTGCGCATAGCGGCGGAAATTCCTAGCGGCAGATAATTTACGATATACGATATTATGGTAAGTGTTTCGTGTAACATTCAAAATACAACGTGAAAAGATCAAAATATAATTGCAAACGCATGTAACATGTGATAATTCAACTAAAGAAAAATGAAACATTTATAACGGCGACCAATTGACGATATGCTATAATGTGGTAAGTGTTTGTTACATGAAACACTTAGCACAATATCGTATATCGTTAATTATCGGCCGCTAAGAATGTAATTGCAAACGTGAAAAAATTCTTAACATGTGTTAAACAACATATAAAAAAGTTAAACTAAAAGTAAAACATTACATCAATTATGAGATCATAATTAACCCCGCACGTTACTCGTCGCGTAAAACTTCTTGGTACAGGAAATTTGAAGTGTAGACTCTTTCTTGGTTGAACTCTTTTACTGGTTTCACTAACGCATTTGTAGTTGTACGTGATATTGATTGGAGAGTTTGCTGAAATTGCCTATAAAACAATAGCATGATTAAATAAAACATAAAAAAATAGTTATAACGGGAAAAAGGTTTACAAATACTAAAGAGATAGATTTAGTGAATATGACATGTTTATATGGCATCCATTGATATCAAAGTGTGTTTAGATTACAAATGAATTGAAACATAATTCACAAGTTTGCTCATTAGTGTATGTAATTACTACTTTGCTACTATACTCAATTCATAATCTAAATTAAGGCAATAATTTAAAAGCTTTTTTATTTGTAACAAAAAGTTAGATAATGACGAAGCGTATGCAAAATGTACCTTATGCTTCGGCTGTGGGTTCCATTATGTATGCAGTGAGATGCACTAGACCTGATGTTACGTTCGCGCAAAATATAACAAGCCGTTTTCAACAGAATCCTGGTAAACCTCACTGGACTGCTGTGAAAACCATTCTTAAGTATTTAAGGAATACTAAAGATATGTTTTTGGTTTATGGTGGAAATCCGAAAGCTAAACTTCGAGTTGAGTGCTATTGCGATGCTGGATTTGAGACTGATAGAGATGATCAGACAGGATATGTTTTTATTTTGAATGGAGGCGCAGTGGACTGGAAAAGTTCCAAGCAAAGTACTACTGCAATGTCTACAGAAGCTGAATACATAGCTGCTTCAGAAACTGCGATGGAAGCTGTTTGGATTAGAAAGTTTATTTTAGGGCTTGGTATCATACCAACAATAAACGAACCTATTAAAATGTTTTACGATAATTCAACCACACTACATTTCGCTAACGAACCAGGGGTTCAGAGGGGCGCCAGACACTACCATAGGAGATATCATTATGTTCGCGTCTTACACAAATAAAAACACAAAATTTTTACAAAATTAAATAAACATTAGAAAATAATACAAGTTCTATAACAAAAAAAACATAAATTCTATAACAAACTCGATACAACTTTATAACAAAGTTTATACATATATCACCAACAAACTTAGGTGGCGGCCATTGCTAGCGGCAGGTGGCAGCAAGCGACGGCATGCTATGGTTAATGGTGGCTGAAAAGAAAAATAAGATCCAACAAAACAAAATAACATTTATAGATATAAGAACTCGATGAATGAATATTTATGGGTATGACATTTTTGAATTAAGATATGTTATTTTCTGTTGTATGCATAACACTATAAACACGCGGTGGCTGTATAATTTTAATGTTAAATATTTATGTGATAAGACAATAAAGTATGTTAAATAGTTAATGTAAATTATTTAATGAGTTATTAATATGGCATTTAGAAAAGAAAGTACACGGTTTTCCTTTGAATTGCGTTCATAAAACCGTAGGAGGTGAGGGGGTTTTTCTTGCAAGGACAAGGAATTTAGCCTATAAATAGAGGTTAAGGGATTCATTGTTGAGAGACCTTGTGAAACATAATCCTTAAATCTCTCTCCATCTCTTTTGTTTATTCGATCAACCACAACTCAAAAGGGCTTTTCGGTTCTTGTGTTGGTTCGATCCAAGGGGAAAAACCACAAGGGTTTCAATCGTTGATTTCTACGAGAACGTGGTGGTTTTATTGCTTATCACTACTAGTACTAGCATACTTAATTGTTTGCTAAAGAACGTATTGTGTGTGTTGAAGTAGAGGGATTATACTTTGATCCTAGTGGTTACGCGTGGTGTTATACATACGTGTATATTCAAGAAGGTATAATATTTATTGCTGAAATGTACACATCTCTAATCTTGTTAATTATGAATTCTATACGTGTCTACTTTCTGCTGCGTACTCGTGTTTAATGGTTAATTAGATTTAAAATCCCAACAGTGGCATCAAGAGCCATCGTGTGGAATTTGTAGTTACAAGTAATTAAAATTTGACAAAAATTAGGGTTCTTGATTAATTTTTAAGCCCTTTGGGCATTTTTATGCATAAAGATTCAATCTTTATGTATAAGTTACAATTTTTATTGATTATAAAATTAATTAGACGAATTCTAGGTTGTATGAAATTTTATTAAAACTTGATGGGTTTAATTGTTAATTGATCGATTTTATACTCTTATTATTGTAATGCTGGTGTCCATGATAAATCCATCAAATTTTATATGGTTACGATATGTGATATAATATTGTTTAATTGTTAATGGTTTTATGCAAATATGATGATCAGAATTAAAAAATGACATTAAATTTAATTGGTAAGATCTACGATTTTAAAAGCTATGTAAGAACTTAAAGGGGCTTTAAAAAAGGGGGGGGGGGGGTTTTTTTTTTTTTTTTTTTTTCTTAATGGGGCTTAAAGTTGTTTAAATTTTATGTGCTATGTGGTATATACTTGTATATGGCTTACGCAATCGATTATATCGATGTATGTGGCCGGAATCATTGGATGATGTAGCCTTATATGAATATATACATGTTTTAATTATTAGATAATAAGGATCATAATTGATATTTGCATGACTTAATTGTTAAGTGTTGTTATTTGAATAATTGTTATGTGAATTAGTTTTATGTTTATATTGTTTTATTTTAAGTAGTATTGGGAAAAACTCTGCCGTGAGAAAATAAAAAGGGTTTTTCGAAAAATAAATATAACATGAATAATTATTTAGAATATCAGTTTTACTAGGACTATTTATAGTCATAATAGTTTTCAAAATTAAAGTTTTATTATGAGTGGTTTAAAATGGGAGTATGGACTCATGGGAAGTATGGCTCATCCACTCCCTTTTTGGAAACAAACTATAAGAGAAGTTTAAGGAGGATTTTCCTAAAGATTTCAGGTTTTTAATAAGCTTCGCGCTGACCTGTTTCTCCGCTTCTTTGTGCGTTCGATTGGAGTTACCGTGAAACATGGTATGTCACTACAGTGTCATTATTTGACCATTCTTTAATCTTTAAGTTTGAAAACATGTTGAATCGTCAATTTTAAAAGGTAACACTATTTATACATTAGATGTATAGAAAATGAGTGATACCGTGATAAGTTACTTAATTTTTTCTTGGTTTTTAGTATTTATTAAAATCTATGATACGAAGATGTATGCATGCTTCTTCGTACATATTTGTCACGACAAATAAAATACCCTTTTTAAATAAGTTATTGCCATTCAATTTGAAAGAACACTTGCAGATGCTTTTTACTATGCGTGAGACGTGTGTAGATCGTAATCCCAATGTGATTATACACTTTTTCGTGAGACGTTAGTGTTACATAATCATAGTTCTTGATTGGACGACTTAATCAGTTTAGAGGTAAGACCATCAAAGTGAGCAAAAGATAGGATGAAACATGCTTACTAGTATATTATTGTAATAAAGCAAGTCCCATATGGTTCTAGGAATTGCACCGGCGGCAATTATTGATCGTCAATTACCTTTTGAATACACCATCACTAGCAGATCAACTGATGTGGTGGTGGTATGGCAAGTAGGGTCCTAGCCTGTAGAAAATTAATTGTTTATTGGATTAAACTTTGGTAGTTAATTTTCTTCAAGGAGTATTATCGAAAATACTAATTCTTGAACTTTAACTATGTTTTGTAGATGGCATTACCTGTTCAAAACATAAACCATTCGGCTTTCAGGTCGATGCTCGAAGGAGAAAAACTTTCTGGAACTAATTTTAATGACTGGCTTCGTCGACTTAAGTTTAAGTATTGAGATGTCAAATAAAGAAGCTGTTTGTCATTGACGGTCTATAACCCCCTGCTCCTGCAGCTATTCTGAAGTAAGGTGCTTTGCAGAAGTGGATGCCTTTATATGATGTTATAATGAGGTGGCTTGTCTTATGCTTGGGAGTATGACCCCTGAACTTCATAGATAATTTTATGAAAATTATTCACCTTATTGATATGCTTCAGGAGCTTAATCTATGTTAGTGAAACAAGTGGAGTTGAGAAGTTTGACCTTATTCAAACTTTCCATGCCTTGCCAAACATGAGGTGGGTAACCTGTTGGTGCATATGTGCTTAAGATGAAAGACTATGGTGAGCAACTGGGAATGTCTTGGTATGTGCTCACTCAGGATCTTTAGTGTTGGTTTAATATTTAAATGCCTCATAGTGATTTTTATGGATTTGTAAGAAATTTACTATATGCATAACATGGAGGAAGGACAATTGGTGAACTACTTGATATGATAATTGTGTATGATAAAGGTTACATAAAAAGTTGAAACACCTCAAGGAAATAATGATGATTAAATGTGTAACTTCCGAAAGCCATTAAGAAATCGCTTAAGTAAAGGTAAGGTTGTAAGCTAATGGCTAGGAAAGGAAAACACGGTTATATCTTAAGCCTAAAAACCTAAACCTTCTACTAAAGAGCACCCAGCTAAGGATGACACTTGCCACCACTGCAAGGAGGTGGGTCATTGGAAGAGGAATTATCCTGTATTTCTTGCTGAGTTATTGAAGAAAAAGAAGCAAGTTGGCACTGCCAATTCTTCAAGTATCTTCACAATAGTTTTATTTGCTTTCCCTAATAAATCCTGGGTGTATGACACTGGTTGTGGTACTCGTGTTTGTATTACAAAACAGGGGTTTAGAGAAACAAGGAAGCTGAAACAAGGAGCACTTTATTTATACGTGGGCAATGATGTTCGTGCACAAGTAGAAGCTATTGGAAGTTTTGACTTAGTTTTGCCTAATGGCCTAGTGATTTGTTTGACTATGGTCATTATGCTCCTTCGATACAGAGTGTTGTTTCAGTTCAACGTTTGGTAGATTATGGATTTGTTCTAGTGTTTTACGGATTTTGTATTTCAGTTTCTAAAACAATGTTCATTTCTTTTATGCTATTACCCGTAGATGGTATTATGAAATTGATATGCATGTTTGTACCAAATAATAATTCTTTTTTATATTTAGCACTAAAAGAGCCAAACGTAATTTAGACTCTACTTATCTGTGGCACTGTCGTCTTGCTCATATAAGCAAGAAACGTATTAAAAAGCTGCAACAAGAAGGGCTTTTAAGATCAACAGATGATGAGTCATTTGATCAATGCGTATCTTGTTTATCGGGCAAGATGACAAGGAAATCGTTTCCACATCATCCCGAAAGGGCGACTGGTCTTCTTGGAATAATACATACTGATGTGTGTGGTCCACTTAGACATGTGTCAAGACAAGGTGCTAGCTACTTCATTTAAATTCTTGGGATGTTTATAGTCGTTTTATGGTTATGTTTATTCTTCTTAAACATAAAACATGAAGTCTTTGAAAAATCAAGGTGTTTAAGAATGAAGTGGAAAATCAACTCGGAAAGACAATCAAGGCTCTTCAATCAGATCGAGGTGGCGAATACATAAGCCAAGAGTTTAAAGATTATCTTGTCCAGCAGCTTACTCCTCCATATACACCACAACACAATGGGGTGTCCGAAAGGAGGAATCGTACTTTGTTAAACATGGTTCGATCTATGATGAATCTTACAACTCTGCCATTATCCTTTTGGGATTATGCTCTAGTGTCTACAACACGCATTCTCAATATGGTTCCAACCAAGAAGGTTAATAAGACTCCATATGAATTATGGTATGGAAAAGTTCCAAACTTGTCTTACTTAAAGGTCTGAGGATGTGAGGCGATTGTGAAGAGGGATACGCTTGACAAACTCCAACAAAGATCTGTTAAGTGGTTATCTTTATAGGATACCAAAGAAAACAATGGGTTTATATTTTTACGTCCACCTAAACAAAATAGTGGTTGACGGGGTATGCTGAGTTCTTTCGAGAAAAAATCTATAGAACTCAAGAAGTTAGTGGGAGGGCCGAAGGTCTTGAAGAAATTCAAGATGAAGATACATCACCTTCTGAAATCACTAGCGAAATTCCTATGGAGGTTGAAGGTTTCGAACCACCTCAAGGGGAAGTGATTCTGATTCGTAGATCCGAAAGAACACATCAAGCTCCAGAACGCTTATGTCTAAATGTAGAGGTGGAGGAGAGTCTAGGGGATCTTAATGAAGCCACTAGCTATAAAGCTGCTATGTTAGATTCAGAGTCTGACAAGTGGATCGATGCTATGAATGCGGAAATACAATCCATGATAGATAATATGGTATGGGTCTTGGTCAATCTTCCTCCTAGTTGTAAGACTGTAGGGAGTAAGTGGCTTTTTAAGATAAAGACTGACATGGATGGAAATGTACACACCTATAAAGCTCGTCTTGTAGCAAAGGGATATACTCAACTCTACGGGGTTGATTATGAAGAAACGTTCTCACCCGTCGCTGACATTAGGGCTATTAGGATTCTCATATCTATAGCGGCGTTCTATGATTATTAGATATGGCAAATGGATGTCAAAACTGCATTCTTAAATGGTCATCTTGATGAAGACATTTATATGGTACAACCTGAAGGTTTTGTTGATCCTAAACACCCCAGAAAAGTATGAAAGCTTCAAAGATCTATTTATGGTCATAGAAGCATCAAGGAAGTCTGATTAAAGATTTGATGAGGAAATCAAAAGGTTTAGATTACTCAAATTTGATGAGCCATGTGTTTATCAAATGGCTAGTGGGAGTAATGTTACTTCCCATACTTAATGTCGATGGTCATAATAGTCATGGATAATTAACTCATTCTGAGTTTACAAGTGTAATGGATTATCTTGGAAAGTGTTTCGATATGAAAAATGTAAGGGAACGATTTATCTTTGGAATCAAAATCTATTGAGATAGGTTGAAGCGATTGATGGACCTTAGTCAAATGCTTACATGGATAAAATCTGAAGAGATATAGGATGGATAATTCCAATGTGGTAACATCACCATGCAAGAATGACCTTGACTTGAACAAAACACCAAGTGCTTCAACAATGAGAGGTGAAGAATAGCATAATGTAACTTATGCTTTGGTGTGGGTTACCATTAGGTTTGCTATGAGATGCACTAGACCTGATGTTGCGTTCGCGTAAAATATAACAAGCCATTTTCAACAGAATCCTGGTGAACCTCACTGGACTGCTGTGAAAACCATTCTTAAGTATTTAAGGAATACTATAAGATATGTTTTTGGTTTATGGAGAATATTCGGAAGTGAACTTCGAGTTGTGTGCTATTGCGATTGCTGGATTTGAGACCTGATAGAGATTGATACAAAATCTCAGACTGGATTTGTTTTTCATTTTGGTAATGGAGGCGCAGTGGACTGGAAAAGTTCCAAGCAAAGTACTACTGCAATGTCTACTACAGAAGCTGAATACATAGTTGCTTCAGAAACTACGATGGAAGCTGTTTGGATTAGGAAGTTTATTTCAGGGCTTGGTATCGTACCAACAATAAACGAACCTATTAAAATGTTTTGCGATAATTCAACCGCACTACATTTCGCTAACGAACCGGGGGTTTAGAGGGGCGCCAGACACTACCATAGGAGATATCATTATGTTAGCGAGAGTATTGCACTGGACGAAATAAAACTCCTTAAAGTTCACACAGATGACAATCTGGCTGGTCCTTTTATGAAGGCTTTACCAAATGGAAAGCTTACTCAACATGCTAGGAGCATGGGACTTCATTTAGCTAGTAGTTTCATGTAGATCTGTGTTTAGTATTTAGATAAGGGATGTTTGAATAATTTATTTTATGATAATGATACTTGGTATTTTTGTTATTTTATATCTTAAATTGTGGCCTATATTTGCATGTTTAATCCATGAATAATATTTTCATTATTCTAAATTAATCCGTTGTCGATTAACAATGTGGGAATGTTGTTAAACTAAGACAATTCTGAGTGATTGGTGATATTGTAGATATTAAGGATGAGTCTACCAAACTCACATGATATTCATAAGATGGATATTGGATTTCCCCAACTAACAAGAATATTACTTTATGGATCGTCGTCATTAAGTAAATCTTGTAAGTGATTTTATTTACAAAATCCTTAGACTTGAGATGCAAGTAGGTCTTGCATGTGTGGATTATCCTTCTTGATTTGGTTCTGGTTATCCTGAATAAGGTAGCTATTAAGGATTATTTCAGAAGTGATTATGAAGCATGGTGACATGACACTTGTAGTCAATAAAGAATTTGTTCCTTCAAATGTTGAAGAATGATGCCACTGGGCCCCTCGTAGAATTAATCAGATGTGTGTATGGCCGTACCCGAAAACTCATGTAGATGTGTCTCATTGATTTTCGGTAATCTTGATTAGTTACATATACGAGAAACAGAATCGTTAAATAATGGAATGACCTTGATCCATATCCATTTTTAACACGGTATTGGAAACAAAGGGATTGTAAATACCTAAATTATTTATCCGTGACTTTATGAAACCACACTCGGATATTTCTGGGAGCATTGGCGTGTTGCTAGACGCTTACCAATGTTATTATGTTATTTATACATGTCCAAGTGGGAGCTGTTGGAATATGTCCAAGTATAAATTAATATATGTCCGGATTATTTATTCGAGCCTACGGGGATGCACGCGTTAATACGTAAAACAATTAAAGAATATATTAAATGTAATATATTTATGTGATAAGCATAACTTATGTTAAATAGTTAAAGTGAATATTTAATGAGTTATTAATATGGCATTTAAGGAAAAAGAAAGTAACGGTTTTCCTTTTAATTGGTCATAAACCCCTATTAAGGAGGTGAGAGGGTTTTCCTTGCAAGGACTAGGAATTTAGCCTATAAATAGATGTTAAGGGATTCATTGTTGAGAGACCTTGTGAAACATAATCCCTAAATCTCTCTCCATCTCTTTTGTTTATTCGATCAACCAAAACTCAAAAGGGTTTTTCGGTTCTTGTGTTGGTTCGATCCAAGGGGAAAAACCATCAATCGTTGATTTCTACGAGAACGTGGTGGTTTTATTGCTTATTACTACTAGTACTAGCATACTTAATTGTTTGCTAAAGAACGTATTGTGTGTGTTGAAATAGAGGGATTATACTTTGATCCTAGTGGTTAGGCGTGGTGTTATACATACGCGTATATTCAAGAAGGTGTAACATTTATTGCTGAAAGGTACACATCTCTAATCTTGTTAATTATGAATTTTATACGTGTTTACTTTCCGCTGCGTACTCGTGTTTAATGGTTAATTAGATTTAAAATCCCAACAAAAACATGAAGTGCATGATCGTGTCGTGGTTGGGGAGGCGGGACTCGCGAACAGACTTTCAGCGTATTCTCCACTTCTATTATCATCCTTTAGAGTCTCATAGGCAGTCCCCAACCATGGTGTTGCAACATGTATGGCATTGCACTTAATATATGAAAGGGGCGTCTTTTGACTTTTCAGGTTGCAAACATGGTTGAAACATTGAAGAAGATGAATTCAAACTTTTAAGGTATTAACTTTATCTACTTTCTTTTAAACAAACAAATGAATTTTTTCAGCCATTTCAAGTCTGGCGGTATAAAGTACATATAATAAGTGCCTCACGCTAAACATTAAATTAGCCCCGCCGCAACGCGCAGACACGTTCCCACTCGTTGGCTCCTACGTACTATCAATATAACAAAACATTTATATATTTTTTTTTCTAATTTAGATGTTAGTTTTAACCAATACTTTATAATATTTATGTAGCGCAAAAGCGATGAATGTGGATCAGCTAAGTTTCTACTAGCACAAGCATTACGCTTGCATACATTAGCTCATTATGAGGTGTTCAACTCTACAAAGGCATGTATTTCTTTATGCAAGCTCATTGAGATCTCCATTGAATATGTATTACTTATATTTTTTATTTATATACATAGTATATGTTTATTTATTTATTTTGGAGCAAAAGAATTTATGCAAAGATGACATTAATGAAGCTTTGAAGTTGCTGGCTACTACTTCTTATATTCGGTTGACTGCTAAGTATCTGTGGTTATCATGAATCCGAGAAAGCTATGCAGATTCTTCCCCACCTCTTACGTCACGACGGAGAGACGAAACAAAAGGAGCGCTCATCTTACAGGTTATACAAAATGGTTCACACGTGATCATACCTTACCGGAGATAATAGAAAAACTTTTCGAGTTTTTGGATGCTTTCCCCCTCTTCCATTACAAAATCATTATCTTTCGCAAAATCATCATGGTCGATCGTGTTAGTTTGGAGTTGATTGTGGATTGACCGACAATTGAGATGGTTGTGCTGGCTTTTGAACTGCCACAACATTCTCGTGTCACCACTTCGCTCAAATAAAGATACAATTTTTTTTAATACAATGATGAACATTGTCATCATGCTCCTGTAACAAAAAGAATCCTTAAAGATGTTGCTAAACAAAGCCAAAAGTGAATAAATAAATATGTAGAATATATACACAGTGATTAAGACGTCGAAGACATAGAATAAAAGTTTCCTAGTATATGATGATAACCACGGATACTTAGCAGCCAACTGAATACAAGAAGTAGTTGCAAGCAACTCTAAAGCTTCATCATTGTCGTCTTTGCATAAATTCTGTTTGCACCAAAATAAATAAATAAAAAAAGATATATTACGTATATAAATAAAAAAACATAAGTAATACATATTGAATGAAACCATCTCAATGAGCTTGCTTAAAGAAATACACAAGCATAATGCTTGTGCTAGTAGAAACTTAGCTGATCCTTTGGTTAAAACTAACATCCAAATTAGAATATATATATATATATAGGCTCCGGTTCCATTAAGAAGGTTTTTATTTTGAGAAGATTGAGAAATCTTCGTTTGAGAAAATTGATTCCTATTTTTTGATTTGATTCATAAGTAAACATCATTTAATAGTGAACCGAATCTATAAATAACAAATTTGATTCACAAATCATTGTTAAAATCGAGTTATGGTAATGATTCATTAAACTTGTACAGATGATTCAGTATTGTACTTATATCGCAAAATCGAGTGATTTTTAACATTGATTCAAAAAAAAATTTGCACATTTTTGATTATAATCATATTAAAATGAGTTTTACGCTTGAAAAACTTGAATCAAAGTTACAAATTTATCGTTTTTGATTACCTTCTCAATCTTCTCAAAATAAAAACATTCTCAAACGATCCGGCTTATATATATATATATATATATATATATATATATATACGGAGGCTTTATTTTCATAACCAATCTTAATGCGAGAACTGACAGAACTCCTTTCAACCGATCATATATTTTAGATATTAAAGATTTAAAATTTATCTTAAAGGGTATAATGGTAAAAGTGAAAATCTATTTTATTTATTAAATTTCGTTTTCTAAAATTCCATAATTTTAGGATCTAGAAATTTTTTTACTTTTTTTCAGCAATCAAATTTTCAGAAATTAAGAAAAAAACTAATTTTTCTATTGTTTTTTTTGCAACCAACAAGTTTTTGAGAAAGTGAAGTGCATATATGTCTTTTAAGATTTTTTTTTTACTTTTTTTTGCAGCAGTCAAATTTTCAAAAATTAAGAAAAAAACTAAGATTGTAACATGTTTAACAATAATTTTTTGTTTCAAAACTTAATTGCATATATGTTTTTAGTATATACTCTTCTAACTTTAAAGTTTAAAACTAACCATAGAAACATTATACATCTTAATTCAAAATTTATAAAAAGTCAATCTAAATATCATACACAAAATTTGATAACAAATGAAATACAATAAAAAAACATGTACGTATAAAAAACTTGTGATTATCATCAAATACAATAGAACATGCGCGCCATCCAAAAACATATATGCAAGTCTTTCAAGAACATGTATGCATGTTTTCAAGAACAACAAGAACATGCAAGTCTTTCAAGAACACGCGCGCTTTTCCAACTTGTGTGCACGCCTGCCAAAAACATGTATGCGCGACTTCAAAGAACATATATGTACTTCGAGTTTCTCATCAAACTCTTTATAACATATACGCACGCCTTCACAAAACACATGGTTTTTTTAGAATATATTATTATAGTTTTGTATAGTAAAATACAAATAGTGGCTTGACTCAGTTGGTAAACTTGATTGGAACTTAACCCTAGGTCACAAGTTTGAACATTGCCATGGGCAATATTTTTTTAAAAATCCAAAAATTTAAAAAAGAAACCAAAATTAAAAATATTAGGAAAAAAATTTGTAAATTATAAAAAATTATTGTCTTGTGTGTGTCATGCCATCGTTGAGGTGACAAAGCAACATATTTATGCAGTCATAGTTAGCCCCATATGTTACAAGCTTTAGCCTACGGATAGTTTGAAGTCCCGACCCAACAAACGATCCGAACACATCTTATACCCCGTCACACTTTTTGTACTAACAATCGGCGATTTATCGAGGAACATAGTTTATGTTATATTAATACAATTGTAGGTCCCCACTTGACGTTTTCTTTTACTATATAAAAGTTTTTTTATTTTTATTTTTTTATTATTTTTTAAGTTAAAATTCAAAATGTAAAAATATTTAGAAACTAAGAGCTAAAAGTGAAAGTAATTGAAAGTGAAGTGTTAAAATTAAAAATTTCTTAAATGTAAAGGATTATTAGTGAAACTAATTATTAACTAAGGTCTAAAAGAGAAACTTTTAAAAACTAAAAGGTAAAGTTTTAAACTTTTTAAACCCAAAAGTTAAATGTGTAAAATCTTAAATTTTAAACAATAAATAAAAAGATAAAACTCATGCATGTTATAATTCTTCTTCTTCGTTATTGTAGCTAGGATTTATTGTATCCTTTTTCCTTTATGTTTCGATATAAAATAAAGCACGTATGATGATCGATAAGAGATCGCGATTTTAATGGTATGGGTTATAAGACCCGTGAAGGACCGAAAATCGAAAACCGATAACCCGAAACCCGGTTACAACAACTTGTTTAGCTGCCAATTTGTTTCTTCTTCGTTGCTTAACCAAACCGCTACTTGATCATGTAACAAACCACTACTTAAACTTGAGACAACCGCTATACCGTGTGAACTCAAACCGCACAATTTGATGTCAAACTGCAGAAAGGTACGTCAAACCGCAGACTTGTAAAGAAACAAACCTAATAAAGAACAACAATTATAGGCTTTGAACAACCATTACAGGTTGTATCAAGCTTAAGCACATATTATGATTTCATGCTATGAAGATGTATGTGCTAAAGAAAACACCAAATATACATTCTAATACATGTCTACCTTAACATTAGGCTCCCAAATTTTTACCTGATGTTAAATGCTTCTTTAAGTTGTGTTTAGTTATCGAATGGAGTAACCTGGAGAAAAAACAGAATTGCATTATAAACAAAAACAACCATGATATGTCCACGTTACATGATTATAACCTAAACATCAAATTCAAACCCTAATGTTGATGATTGAAAAATGGCTTTTGTTTCATTCGCATAACAGAAATTTAAACTGGCTCCCTAATTTTATTGACTGGCATAAATAATTACTTCAATATGTTTTGTTAACATTACCAATATTACTTTTGAATTTGAACATGGCTGCAACAATTAGGCTCAAAACTATAAGGAAGCTAATATATGGAAAATATTTTTCTGCTTATAACTTTTACCTTCCAGATCATGAAGACGGATTCATATTGTTGGCCATTATATTTTGATACCGGGCCAAATGCAGCTCCAAGGCCAATTCTACTATTGATGTGGACGAACCCCGGGCATAGCAAATTATAGCAACCAGAGTTATACCCATCAAAAGACAAACTTGTAGTAGTAACCAAACCAAGAATGTTGAGAAGTTAATAATCAAACATAGCACTTACAGTCCAATAAATTAAAATTCTTGGGGCATTATCTTTGTGCATGATTGGGATAACCTCTCATTACATAAGCTATATATAAGTAAATTCTTAAATATAGTAGAACCCTGAAGGATATTTTGTATCCAACTTACATGCCAACCAGCTTCAACAGTGTTGACACCATGATTAGGAACATCAACAATAACCCAAATTTGTGGAATGCTAAAATCATCCCCAACAA
>BQNB010077412.1:0-30854 GCA_026074375.1 Tanacetum coccineum | reverse complement strand
TTTGCTTCTAGAAGGGGTGATTCTCATTTAAGTGAGGGTAATTGGAAGCTGGGTAAAATTGGGGAAGAACGTGAATAGTAAACTTGGTTTTTCCCGCACCCTTTTCTTTTTATATCTTTTGTTTGACTATGGGAAAAACAGGAATTGACTTGGGCTCGGGTTTATATTAAAAGGGATTAGGCCGGTGTTTAGTTTATTTGGGCTCGGTTAAAAGGGTTAAGGGTAAATGGGTTTATGGTTAAAAGATAACGACCATTAATCCTAAACTTAACAAAGGACTAACAGTGTCATTGTTTTTAGGGCTTTTGGTGAATTTGAGTTAACAATAAAGGTCTTTTTGGTATTTTGATGGTTTTGTCTTTTTGTGGTTTGACCAATGTTGACCTTTTGTTGACTTTTTGTAGAAAACTTCTCGGCTCTTGTGCACTCTTTCCTTCTCGTGTTTGGCTTTATCTGTTTTTGCTTTGATTTTTGTCCATTTCTTTAATATCCGTACCTCCACATACCCAAACACAAAATCAAGCATATTTTTGCCATTTTTACATGCTTTTGGTCTTTTGGGTTTGTTTCACAAGGTAAAAGGTATGTGTGAAATAACACATACCAGTTACCAAGGACTAGTAGTGGGCATGACATAATCTAGGTCATTGTGGACCGATTGACTAAGTCTGCTCATTTTCTACCTATGCGTAAGGACTATAAGATGGATAGATTAGCTAGACTCTATTTGAATGAGATTGTTGCTAGGCATGGCGTGCCGATCTCAATCATCTTTGATCGTGATAGTCGTTTCACATTGAGGTTTTGGCAGTCAATGCAAGAGTCATTAGAAACCCGTTTAGACATGAGTACAGCTTACCAACCTCAGACCGACGGTCAGGGTGAGCATACTATAAAGACTTTGGAAGACATGCTTAGAGCATGCGTCCTAGTCTTAGAGGGAATTTGGGATGTTCATCTTCTATTGGTCGAGTTTTCCTATAACAACAGTTACCATTCTAGTGTGAGATGTGCGCCGTTTGAAGCTTTGTATGGTAGTAAGTGTCGTTCACCGATTATGTGGGCAGAAGTTGGAGAGTGAAAATTGATAGGCCATGAGTGAGTGCAAGAAACCACTGAGAAGATCTCGCAGATTAAGGATAGACTTAAGGCTGCGCGAGATCGTCAGAAAAGTTATGTCGATAAGAGGAGGAAACCCTTAGAGTTTAGTGTAGGTGAGTATGTCTTGCTCAAAGTGTCGTGCTAGAAGGGTGTGGAATGCTTTGGGAAAAAGGGGAAAATAGCACCTAGATTTGTTGGACCCTTTGAGATCACTGAGCGGATTGGTCCGGTAGCCTGAGGAATTGAATGGTGTTCATGACACGTTCCACGTGTCAAACCTTAAGAAATGTTTGGCTGATCCAACACTGCAAGTGCCCTTGGATAAGATCCAAGTTGATGCTAAGTTTAATTTTGTGGAAGAACCTGTGGATAGAATGTAACTCTTTCCCTTTTGTGAGATTTGAATATTCTAATTTAGTCCTTTGACTATTTGACTTTTGTCAGTTTCGTTAGAACAAGTACCGTGTTGACGGTGGTGAATGAATGTGATTGTGGGTATTTTATGAGTATGATGCTTGTGTTAATCCTTTTTAGAGGATTTTATATGTGTTTATCGTGTTCTGGAAGGTTTGTCCCGTGTGTAGCTTGAAATGCCGAAAACGAATCCCGACACGTCCGATAATGTTCAAAGTTAATTTTGGGAAGTTAATTGGGAAAATATGTCGTGTAAATACTCTAAGTTATGGGAAAAGTATTTTTGAGTTGGATAAAAATACTAAGTAACTTCGGAAAGTATTTTAAAAGCGAGGTTTTTGAGTTCTAAGAGAAACCGACATAAAAAGAAAAAACCCAAGCCCCTTACGATACCATATCCGGTTTCAAACCTTGTGGGGGACAAGGGTGGCATTTTTTAGCTAGTTGGTCCAACCATGGTACATAGGCATTTTGTATGTATCCTAAACACACACTTTTCATTATTTTGAATCGAAGAAACACACACACAATATTCTTTTGTTCTCCCTTGTTTCGTCCTACCAAAAACAAACACACACACACTAAAATTTTTGAAACTTGATCAAAAACATGAGAGTTTGAGTACTTCCGGGTTAAATCTAGAGTTCAGGTTATTGTTTAAACTACGTTTGGGTAGTCGGTTCGCGTTCGTTCTTACTTTTCAAAACCATCTTTGTAAGTTTTCTAAATTTACATTTAACTTGTACTTTTGAGTGTTTAATGATGCATATAAGCTAGTTTTATGGTGCGTTTGTTAAAAACGAATACGAAAATTTTCCGGAAAGATAATAAGGGTGCGGTTATGGTTTGAAATAAAAAGAAAGGTGATACGGGTTTTGTAGTTTTATTGTCGTGGTTGTGATGGTTGAAAAATATTTATTTGCTATGTAGCTTATTTTGGATAATGGCTTATTTGGCTTAATAAGCATTTGTGGACTTATTTTGAGCTTATTAGCTCTTGGCAAGAATAAGGTGTACAAGGAAAGTATTTTTGGTTATTTACCTCGTATGTCGTATTTTTATAGACTATTTTGATAGCTTATGGTGATAGCTAAATATACTACGTAGCTTTCTAGCTTATTTAAAAGCTTATTATGAAGTATGTGGAGCTTATGAGCTCACGGCCCAAACATGCCCAATAAGCCGTGACTTATTGAGAGCTTATTGTGGTCCGGATTATTTTGTTAGCTATTGTTTTGGGCTTATATTTACTAATGGGCTTTAGTTTTGGGCTTAAGTCGTATTATATATCTACGGATACTTTAATGGGCCGCTATTGGGCCTTAAGGCTCAATAAGCGTAAACTAGTTGTTTTAAGGGTTTTGACGGACTTTTAGAAATTGGAGCATACTTATGTAATGACGTTTTGAGAAATACGTTTTGGTAAATATTACGAGATATGGAATTTGGCATTTTGTCGAAAAGTGGTAAATTGTAGAAAATGGTAGAAATTAAGGTTTAAAACCTTGGAAAACATGGTATAAACGAACGGGTCATGTTGAAATTTTGTAAAAAGTCTATACTTAGAATTTTTTTCTCAAAACGCGATTTTACGATAAAATAATAAATTATTATTATTTTAATACGTCGACTAAAAGACGAAAAATATATTTTTACGAAACATTCCTGAACTGATTAGCATAAATAAATGCTTCATTTCTTATAATCTAAATGATTAATTAATGATAACTAAGAGTATCGAATGGATTTACCGAAGTATATTTTTAAGTGTTTATTATAAGAATTTTCTTATATTACTCTACTATTATATTAAATGGTATAAGTATATATTATACTAAGGTATGAGTTGGAAGTATGTTATCTTTTGAAACTAACTTGTCAACCATCACACCACTGAAAACATTAAGGATGACCGTACAACGCGTGTCTGACCTCTAAGCATCAAACCTGAAAACTGTTTTGGTGATAAAAGTTTAAGTGAAACATTAATTGGACTAGGTCTTGTTCGGACGTCGTTGCATTTGCTTATGTGATATTGAGTTTGCTGCTAGACAGCTTTGCTTGAGGTGAGTTCTCGTAGCCCCATTTTTAAATCTTTTCCGTTAGGGGAAAATGATACTCAAATGTGTTTTGAACTGATTTTCTGAACTGTGCGAAATGTGATTTTGTTTTTGGGACAATGTTATGTGCTTATGACTGCTATGTGAATATTATGTGGTTTGATTGTACTTGCGTGCACCGAGGTGCATGGAAATGTATATGATTATCATGGATTTGCTATGTTTGTGATGGTCTTGCCCTAAGTAAGTGATCCAGCTGGTAGGCTTTAGGTGCGGGTGACCTCGAAGTTGTGACTCCAAGAGCATTGGTATATTCTTGTGTGATGACTAGCATGGGGATGCCATGTCATGGTGTATGATTAGCGGGGAAGCTAAGTCATGTAATAGGAATGTTTTGCATATATTCACTGTCATATTGCACAATTGCTCAACTGTTTGAAATATTGGCACAACGAATGGGTTTTCTTTAAACCTACGAGCTCACCAACATTTTTGTTGACCTTTTCGAGTATCATTTTCAGGTGAAGTTAATGATCAGTAAGGTTGTGATGCGAGCTAGCAGACTTTAAGAGTATCCTGTATGGATCATATATTAAGAGGTCTTGCATTGGTGTTTGTTTGAATTTAGTACTTTGAGGATTTGGTACAAGACTAGTATGGACCCCACGTGAGCTTATGGTTGTAATAATTAACTACTATGTGATGTGTTCTTGTTGGGACCTCACTCAAGTCTGTACTTGAGATGAAAGATCATCATGACATTTTTCATTAATGCATTTTAGATTTCTCTATTTTGTATCTTGTGTTATAATTGATCATTCTTCGTCGCATACCCGTGTTTCCGCCTATGTCGGGGTGTGACACTCTGACATGTCTTTTTCAAGCATACTTAGATTTGATTTTTTGCATATGGATTTTATCTCTCTTTCTATTTGAGTTTCCTCACCAAAAAGCACTTTGTGAAATAATACTCTTTCAAGAATAATAAAGATATACTTTGATTTTGAAAATACCAATTTGGCAAAAACACTTTTAGTGACAACCATTGATGTTTTAAGAAATCCAAGAATATAACTTTATATTCTTACAAAAATCTTTTCAGTAAAAGATTACCACTTTTAACACAAAAGTATGACTTTTTGATAGAAAATTGAGATAAAATATCCAAAACCACTTTTTTCAAAGATGTTTTGAAAAATGATGTTTATACAACAAAACTCATGAAACAACAACTAGATGGTCACTAAGTCACCCACTCCTCATTCTGTTCATTGCAGAAAACGATCAAAACTGGACAGGACTTAGACCATTTACCCAATTGTGTTCAAAAGTCAGTCATAAACCATGTTACACGGTGTTAGAAACATTCTTTTTCAAAACTTTGAAATTGCCTTTTTGAAACATGAGAATCATTTTGAGAAATGATCATAGACATTTGAATCACAACTTTCATTCATTTTTCACAAATCATTTGAAGCTCATTCGAATCACTTATTACTTAATGCAAAATTTAGTTCACAACATCATATTCTTATATATGATAACTGGATAGTCAATAGATTGATCATTCCTTATTCTGTTAATTCAGAAAACGATCGTAACCAGATGCAATATTCACCAATTTGCTCCATTTATCAATATAAAAATATGAGTTTATAACAAAATTTATCATTGGATTGATAAATGCCATTTGATTAATGATTAAGTTCATTTGAGTATTTGTAAATTTTTTTAGCCCATTTAAGAATTATCCGTAACCCATTAATGAAACCCATAAATGGATGTCCGCAACCCAAATATTAGCCCATTTGGATATACGAAACCCATTAAGACTGGCCCAATAAGATTTTACGAAACCGTAAACTAGTTATACATCCAAAACTGCTTTCGTATGGATGAACATGTGTTAAGAATGATGTTTATCATAAATTTTCCATGAAAACTAATTAAATGTCATCCTTACAACATTTAAGAGTCCAGTTATCTACGAAAGTACAAATTCATCCATACGAAACCTCTGACGGTTACGTAACCCTTTGATTATTGGTCCAAACATGTTGTTTGTGATGATCTATCAACACAAATCTTATCCCAAGATACTTAATAAAGTTCTGCCTTAATCAATTTCACACAATTACAACTTTCAATTTTACAAAACCCTAGATTTATATGAAACCTATGTATCAATTAATTAAAACGGTTAAAAGTATAAGGAATCGAATGAAATCTTATTTCCTTGTGTTTTTTAAGCACAGAGATTTGTAAAACGATTTGGATCGTTAGGTTGCAAAGTTACGAAAGCTCAAAATTCTTTTGAAAGAATTTACGAAAGTTATGAGGTTGCGTACGGAAGTGATAAGCTTTCGTATGAAACCTGTTGGTTTTTATACGTACGAAAACAACTTTGAATTCTTCTCACTTTCAGTCCCTCTAATTATATTCGTATTCTTTCAAAGTCCAACATAACATTCATAAACTCCCCATTGGAGTTAAAACACTTTTTCCAATTATCCTCTTGAGATGTTTTTGCAGTTAAGATCCCGTTATTAAAAAAAATTCACAACTCCCAATTGAACAAATATCAATTTGAAATTTCTTCCCTTTTTTAGATAAAAAATTGTTCAAAAGAATGTTATTTTTACATTTAAGATCTCATTTTTGATTTTCTGATGATGAAGTGATTGAAAAATTTATAACTCCCCCTTAATTAAATATCTAATTAAAGAATTTATTTGAGAGATTGTTATTTTTGTAGTTTTGAACACGCTTGAAATTTTTTTGATAGAATCAAAAATTTTATAACTCCTCCTTGAATAAATATCTACCTAAAGAACTTATTCAATAGATTATTATTTTTGTAGTTTTCAGCACACTTTTGATTTTTCAAAGATGATGATTTTTGAGAGATGATTTGTTTTTGTGAATGGAAATGATTACAAAACACATATTTTATCGATGATAAATTATTTTGATGAATGAATAACTCCCCCTCAGTTAATGATGCATTAAAAGCTTTTGAAAATCACAATTTGTGAAAAGAGCATCCTTAAACTGATAAGTCGGAGAAGATATGTGTTTGCATCATGTAAATTATATTTTTGTGTTTTTGTGTTTTTCAAATTTTGTATTTTGTTTTTAATATTTTGAACAGAAAATCACAATATTTTTCTGTGCGTTTTTTAAGTATTCATTGCATTTTTTATTTTTTTATTTTGTTTTTGAATGTATTTACAAAGATTTTGATGTATGGTCTTTCTTTTGCAAGAAGATAACTTTGCAAGACGTTCCAACTATGTTGGAGTCATACACCGCATACCAATCCTGTGAACTAAATACTCAAACTTTTCTTCTGGAAGGGCTTTTGTAAATAGATCACCAAGCTAGTATTCCGTCCTGATAAAGTAAAGTTCAATTATACCTTGTTCAACATGCTCCTTGATAAAATGATATCGGATTTTGATGTTCTTTGTACGAAAATGTTGTACTGGATTACAGGATATGGCAATGGAACTCTTTGAATCACATTACATTGGAATCTTGGTGTAACGATATCCATAATCAAGTAGTTGCGTCCTCATCCAAATGACTTGTGCACAACATGCTGATAAAGATACGTACTTTGCTTCCTTAGTTGACATAGCTATGCAATCTTGCTTTTTGGATGACCAACTGACTAGCTTGTCTCCCAAAAACTGGATTCCTCCAGATGTGCTTTTGCAATCATCGTGACACCCTACATGGTCTGCATCTGAATATGCAATTAGCTCAAATCTAAAATCCTTCGAGTACCACAAACCCATGTTAATGGATTGTCTGAGGTAACGAAAGATCCTTTTAACCTTTTTGAGGTGTTTCTCAGTTGGGCGTGCCAGATATCTTGCACAGACAAATGTTTGCATCATTAAACTGATAATTCAGAGAAGATATGTGTTTGCATCATTTAAATTATATTTTTTTGTTTTTCAAATTTTGTATTTTGTTTTTAATAGTTGAACAAAAAATCACAATATTTTGTGTGTTTTTTTAATTTTTCATTGCATTTTTTTAATTTTTTATTTTGTTTTTGAATGTATTTATAAAGATTTTGATGTATGATCTTTCTTTTTTAAGAAGATAACTTTACGAGATGTTTCAACTGTGTTGGAGTCATACATCACATATCAATCATGTGAACTAAATACTCAAACCTTTCTTTTGGAAGGGCTTTTGTAAATAGATCAACAAGTTAGTATTCCGTCCTGACAAAGTAAAATTCAATTGTACCTTGTTCAACATGCTCATGGATAAAATGATATCGGATTTTGATGTTCTTTGTACGAGAATGTTGTATCGGATTACAAGATATGGCAATTGCACTCTTTGAATCACAGTATATTAGAATTTTGGTGTCACGATATCTATAATCAAGCAGTTGCGTCCTCATCCAAATGACTTGTGCGCAGCATGCTGATAAAAACACATAATCCGCTTCCACAGTTGACATAGCTATACAATCTTCCTTCTTAGATGACCAACTGACTAGCTTATCACCCAAAAACTGGATTCCTCCATATGTGCTTTTGCAATCATCGTGACACCCTGCATGGTCTGCATCTGAATATGAAATTAGCTTAAATCTAGAATCCTTCGAGTACCACAAACCCATGTTAATGGATTGTCTGAGGTAACGAAAGATCCTTTTGACCTCTTTGAGGTGTTTCATAGTTGGGCGTGCCTGATATCTTGCACAGACAAATGTTGCAAAGGCAATGTCTGGTCGACTTATAGTGAGATACATGAGACCCCCAATCATACTACGATATTTAGTCTGATCAGTTGGGGTTCCCTGTAAATCTGTGTCGATTCTGGTTGTAGTCATTGGTGTCGTAATAGCATCACATTTTTCCATACCATGTTTTTTAAGAAGCTCCATAGTGTATTGTGATTGGTTTATGAAGATTCCATGAGGGATTGATGAACCTGAAGTCCTAGGAAGAATTCATTTCACCCATCATTGACATTTCAAAATTATCTTTCATTAGTTTTGCAAATCTATTTGAGAAAACTAGATTTGTTGAATCAAAAATAATGTCATCGACATAGATTTGAACTAATAAATGACATCCCTGTGTCTTCGAGTGAACAGTGTTGGATCAACAATACATTTTATGAATTGGTATTCAATCAAGAAGGAGGAAAGCTTGTCATACCATGCTCGAGTGGCTTGTTTGAGACCGTACAAAGCTTTCTTAAGACGATAGACGTGGTTAGGAAAGTCTGGATCTACAAATCCGTCTGGCTGACTTACAAAAATTTCTTCTTTCAGTGGACCATTAAGGAAGGAAGCCTTTACATCTATCTGGTATATTGTAAAGCTCTTGTGAGCCGCGTAAGCCACAAACATTCAAACAGCTTCTAGTCGTACTACTGGAGCAAGCGACTCTTCAAAGTCCATTCCTTCTTATTGACTATAAACCTTTGCAACAAGACGTGATTTATTTCGAATAACCGTGTTTTCAGCATCCATCTTGTTTTTACAAAGCCATTTTACCTTGACTACATTTTTGCCAGCAGGCTATTCAACAAGTTCCCACATATCTAATCGTTTGAGATGATCGAGTTCATCTTCCATTGATTTGATCTAGCTATGATCAAGCATAGCTTCCTTGATATTTTTAGGTTCAATAGTACTCAATGTTAGTGCGTACATACACAACTCTGCATCGGTTCGGAATCTACTTCTTGTTTTCACTGACTTGGAAGGGTCACCAATCACTTGTTTAATTGGATGAATCTTAGTCCATTTATCAGTGTAGCGATGTTGTTGGTGGAACTCATGCATGTTTGATGGGTTTTGATAGTTTGAAGATAATTCAGCTTCTTCGAACTCAAGAGTTTCAAAATAATGCATGACAGTATTCCCGTCAAGTTTTGCAACATCTTCTTGAATTTGTTCATCGGAATGCGTACAAGACTAGAGTTGATGCTTCTTGTGCAATTGGTTCTTCTGATGAGGTTGCTAGTTGCGGAACATCATTATCTTCAACAATGATTGAAGAAGATGATTGAGTGTCTTCATTATCAAGAGTATTTGTAGTGGAATGTTCTGACACTTCTGAAGTTATCAACGCATAATATTCTTTATACAGAGGACCAGACAAGTTATCCAAGTCTTGTTGTGATGGTATATCATTCGTTTCTTCTGATGAATCTTCACAATTCGAGCAGTTAACATCGGGTCTTGAATTGTTGCATTCATAAGCCATTGTTGTTAGTTTATCAAATTTCACATGAATGGTTTCCATTATTTTCTTTGTTCTATGGTTATAAATGCAAAACCCTCGTGATGACTCAGCGTAACCAACAAAGATACCAATGTCTTCTTTAGGCTTCATCTTTTCAAGATCATCACAATCATTTGTCAAGTAACATAAGGAACCAAACACATGGAAGTATTAAACATTGGGTTTTCTGCCCTTAATAAGCTTATATGGCGTTTTATTATACCAGAGGGTTATAAGAGAGGCGATTTTTTTAAACAAGTTGTGGAAATTGCTTCGACCCATAGGAATTTTGGTAGTTTTAAAAAGATAAGCATTGTTCTTGCAGCCTCGACAAGTGTTCTATTTCTGCATTCAACAACACCATTTGCTGAGGTGTTTGAGCAATTAACGTGTGATGCAGAATGCCCAGGTTTTCATAATACAACTTCAGTATTGCATTTTTAAACTCAGTTCCATTATTAGACCGGATTTTCAAGACTTGAGCCTTCATATTTTGTTGAATCTGAGTAATGAACTTCATAATTATTTTTGGAGTCTCGTCTTTTGTTCGAAGAAAAAACACCCAAGTATATCAGGAGTAGTCATCGACAATCACCAAAATATATCGTTTCCCATTTATAGTTTCAAACCTCATTGGCCCACACAGATCCATATAAAGTAACATCAAGTTTGGAAATTATCTTCACCAAATTAATGGAAATGTTCCTTTTTGCTCTTCTTGCTCCATAAAAAAACATAAGTGCTCCTTTGTCAACATAGCTCTCGGAATCCCCCATCCACAACTATTAGATTTTTAAAAGAATTGATATAATGGTACCGAAATTTAAATGAGAAAATCATCGGTGCCGTAACTAAGATTTTGTTGACACGACTTTGGACATTAGGCAAACTAGAGATGTAGCTTCCATTTCAAACTGGCGACATTGTGTAGGGATTGGATTCACGAGAACCAGTAAGTAAATCTTCACCCTCCAAATTCCATACAAAACAAGTGTTTGAACAAAAGGCTACTTCAAGATCTCCATCACAAAATTATCCCATCGAGAAAAGATTATGTTCGAGGCCTTCAACATTATGCATGTGACATATGGTAAGACATTGCTTAGAATATTAACTCCATATCCAGTTATTGCTGCGATGTTGTCATTGCCAAAGCGGACTGTGCCCATGAATTTCTCAACGAAATTTCTTAGCAGTTTCAGATTACCAGTCATATGCTTTGAACATCCGCTATCGACAATCTAAATGACAATTTGGATCACCTACATCTACAATGAATCAAATTCATAGAGAGTGGACAAATTGGCTTACCCATTTGATGCTATATTTATTTAAATAATAGGTTACCAGTTTTAAATTTAACAAACAATCGAATTCACACTTAACACACGCACTAACAGGCAGAGACACCCGGATCAGCGTAGTTAACGATTGGTAAATCCGAGGGCGTCCCAATAGCTAACAAGGTGTTACAAATCTTAGTTTCCGTTGGTTTGTAACCTTAAAAAGTTTGTTTTGCTGAAAAAATAAAAATCGTTAATTGAAATGACAAGGTACGAAAAGAAAGAAGAGTATATCGTCCTAATTACCTTATTAATTAATTTAAATGATCCACTATTCTACATAATGCGTGAAAGAAAGGATCAAATGATCATCTAATCGCTTCCATTCATCTCAGCAAAAATCCCAAGCCCATATATGCCTTTATAGTAAGAGGGACTTTGTCCACTGGTCATGGTGAAGCGAGTCATCATATTGGCATTCTATGTCAACTAATATGCACATCACAATTAGCAAGAAGTAAATGAATCATAATGATAAGAATCAAGATAAGCTTAGCCAAAAAACTCCTCTGTATTACAGACAATCAATATATCGTCAATTTAATATAGTAATGACAACATGATAAATCGAAACCAAACTGTATGATGATGATGTCGGATGACCAACGTATTTCATCCTTCTGAAAGGCTGGAGAGTACTGAAAAATAACTTGAGGAGATGTCCCAATAGTCCCCTTAGATCGGAGGGAGAAGGATATCTTAAGGCTGAATTCGGCCCCTATTTATAGGCTTCTGAGTGTGTTACGGCGTAACTGATTTGTGGGTTACGCCGTAACCTTGCTGATGTCGACATTCCAAATATATGCAAAATGGACTTGTAAATGACGTAACCCATTGTATGGTTTATGCCGGTACCCAATTGTTACATCCGTAACTAATTTTTTTTGGTTACACCGTAACCAGATGTTTGGTTACAACCGTAAACCCTTCAGACAAACTGTGTAGTAAATTGCACTTGACTCGATGGTTACGGCGTAATCCCCCACAAAAATGTTACGCCGTAACCGTCAAATCATTTTTATCCATAAAATTCATATCTTCATTCCAATAGTATGTGGATTATTTATGGTTACGGCGTAACAATATTGTATGTTAAACCCGTACTCAAACCTTTAGCAAATTTCCATCCATCCACATGGTTACTGGAGCGTAACTAGATATAATGTATACGCGTAACGTGGTCGCTTGGATCTCGTAACTTGCTTAATATATGTTATAGGTGAACCATTTAGGTTACCTCTGACATCCGTCATAACTTACATTAAGTCCATTTCCCTTGTTTCTATGTCACAATTCCGATTTCACCTAAACTATAGAAATGATAGAAAATCTCTCATTTTGAGTCTTGTTAAACCTTTGCGGTAATATAAAGGTGCGTAATTTTGCGGCCACACCAAAAAAGTTTAAATATTTGCTGTTTCAAATATCCCCCCATTTGACTTCTGCTTGCCCTCAAGTAGAACCTGTTAGAACATTCAGATAAAAATCAAAGCCGAACACCACACGATAACATCAACAGCCGAACACCGTTACAAAAAAGGTGGGATTAAAAGTCACTCAGCTCTCCACTAACTAACAAGATGGTATTCATTTCTCGGGGTGATCGCTCAATTGCAAGTCAAAGCATGTATCTATCATAAAAGCTTGGAAAGTACACAAATCTGCACAAACCCCCCAGTTTATTTTTTCTTAGAATAGGGTTCTCAATAATTCTTAAAGGAAACCAGGGTAAAATGGTTTTTAACGGGTGATCAAGGTTATGATTAACAGGGATAACACATTTTAAGGTTGTGTTACTAATAAAAACCACAAAAGAACATTCTAAATAATCTAAGGATTCATAACCTTAAAAACTACTATCCCCATACCATGGGTCCAAGTGTTTAAGTCCAAAAATCTGATCTTCAATAATAGGCTACTAGCTCCATTCTTCGTAAGCATCGGTATGACTTGGTGTAATAATGGACTACTAGCTCTATTTTACTGAGATGACTTGGTGCAATAATGGGCTACTAGCTCCATTTTTTATTTTTATTTTGCACCATCTTTATATTTTTAGCACATGGGTGGCTTTTAGTTGCACCCTCTTTTCTTCATGATAAATATGCAAATGTTATAGGATTTTATATATTTAATTATTGCCCCCGCAACATTCGATGTTATACGCACATCCCCCCACTTAAGATAAACAATGTCAAAAGTGGTGATACATGGGGGTCTTTATAGATCATAACTGATTGGTCTTCTATGAATGCATATAATTCTCGTTCCGATTCCCCCCAAACCATAGACTTAAGTAGCCAGGAAATTCAACACAAAGATAATTAAGACTACAGGGTAGGCTAAGGTGAAATGTTGTAATGATACATATAACATTGGGGTGAAAACTTAGATTGGTTTAACAAGGGTGATCTAGGGGTATCTTGCACTAATAATGAGTGCAACAAAAGGGTTTATCACGGGAGGTCGACAAGTCAGTGTAACAAGTCGATAAACACACACATATAGGCTATTTGGGTGATTTCCTAAGTGTTGCCTTCTTGAACTATCTATTCCTGCTAATCAATTAGGTCTCGAAATGATGTACATGCCAAGTTCTAAAGTCTACAATACTACCGGCACACTCAATATTTTGGTGGATTTTTGAGTAATATGATGGAAACGGAATATTAGGCTTAAATCTCACCAAGTAATAATAAAGGGTAATGTGCATTCGGCAAAGATTAATTCTAGTTATTTAAGAAAAATTTGTCAAAAATTTTAAAATTGGCATAATTTTCAAAGAAAACTAGAAAATCGAAGGCAAAACATACGTCAAGTATTAATTCTACTCCCATCCCCCCACTTGATTTGTACAATGTCCCTATTGTACATTAAGGAAATGAAATAAAAAGGAAAGAGTAGAATTAAGACAAGAAACTCCCTGAGCATTGCTTTGAGATTTGAAATTTGGTGGAAGTCTTTTAGATTATCTCCGTCTTCCCGCAAGCTCTTTATCCCCTGTGATCACAAAAACAAACCAAAGTATAAAGTCGTTCTACAAGAATTATAAAGTGTACAGGAAATACAAACCTAACTCTTGCATTTAGCATATGCAACAAGCCTTTTAAACCACTTGGTGGCCCAAGTGGATAAGTTTAGTCTCGTAAGGGCTTCCAGAGAACATACCCACAAAGTCCATTTACGTATACAAGGTTTAGACATGTTTAAAACTTAAATTTTTATGATTTCAGAAGGAGGTTATGGAGTAACTACGGTGGTTACGTTGTAATCAAGTGGTAAATTTTTTAAGTTTTAAGGCGTTACGGCGTAACCATGAAATGGATTACGTCGTAACTACAGTGGTTACGGCGTAAACTAAATTCGTTACGCCATAACTGCTGCAGATTTAGCAAGGTTACCACATGATTATGAGTCGAGCCGGCCTCGATAATTGCCTCCTAGCTTCTGGATTCTGCAAAACAAAATAAAAAACATGCAAACCAACTAGTGCAAAATGAAAGATAGTCATGGGGTGCCTCCCATAAAACGCTTGTTTTTATTTAAGTCACGAGCTTGACTCCACCCTTATTTGCCAAGTACTAAGATGTTACTTCCCTCATTTGATATTAAATGCGAGTGAGAGTTGCACTGAAACACCATATTTGCTATACTAGGTAGGGGATGAAAAATTAAAACCATACAACTGCTGAGATTTCATTTCCCTTGATGATTGGCTCACTTGGTGTAGTAATTTCCGAATGAAGGTCTCACAATCATATGTTTTATAACAGGTTTATCATATTCTTTTTTGGCGACCTCTGTAATATGAGAAAATTCCTCCTCGAATTTGTTTAATTGCTTGTTAGACATAGGATTTGTAGTCGGTGCTACATAATCATCGTCAGGCGGTGTCATGTGAACCATCTGAGAGGTCAAAGGTTGCATTACACTATCATTTAGAGGAATATCATAATCCTGTTCCTTTTCCCTTACAATTTTATCCTTATCATAGACTAGTCCCAGTGGTATATATGGTTGCACTACTGGTTCAAGGTTGGGTAAAGTGTGTATGATGAGTGTTAGAAATTGCCTCAGATTTTCTACATCCTTGCTTGTAATGTCCCAACCGACATCCATGTCCCCTTCCTCTTCCTGAGCTTTTGCATTATGAATTTCCTCAGGATTTCCAATTATGCGAACGATTTCGTGAGTTCTATAAGGGATACACATTTGTTCCTTAAAATGTCCTAGAAACGGCGTAGGTGATAAGTCACGAGGAACCGGCTCCTTCATGTTTTCCTTACCCATTGTCGTTATTGACTTGACCTTTTCTCTTGTATTAGTGAGGACTTTACGGGTTAATTGATAAGCTTTTTCCTGTAGGTTCTTTGTTGTAGTTTTAATTGCCTTTATGTTTGATTCCGTGTTTTCAAGGATCTTCCTCATCCTTTCATCATCCGCGGTCTGTTTTTTAAGTCTTCGCAAAATTTGATGATGGTTTCTTCCAAGGATTCCATATATCTGCTATGCTTGATTGCCTCGTCCTCTTTTTGAGAGGGTGCTCTTTGGTTAGATGTTTCTAACCAGAAAAAAAAAATCACTAGGATTCGTATATTTATGATCTTTTCTCATTGATCAAAGCATATCCTATGTTTTCATTAATTCCCGGATATTTTTCCATCGAAACATCTATTCTGCATGAATGGTAGCCAATAAGGTTTCCCAAGAAAATTGTAGTTTCAGAAGGGGTGTTGTCAATGATTACGAAATCAGAGGGGAATAAGAATTTATCAATCTTAACTAGAACATTTTCAACTATCCCCAAGGGTGCCTTTTTGGACATATCTGCCATTTCACCGAGCATATTTGTTTTCTTAAGATTGGTAAGATGCAAGTGTTCAAATATACTCCTAGGAATTACATTAATACTAGCACCTAGGTTATCCATGGCGTAAAAATTAGAGTTACCGATCGTGCAGGGGAGTGTAAAGCTTCCTGGATTTAACTCTTTAGGTGGCAGTTGGTGTTGTAAAACTTCAGGAGTATCACTTTCAGGTCCCGATATGAAGGACACTCCATGGAGTTTGTTGAGCCCAGATGTTTCCTGATCAGCAGTAACTGTTTTAATTTGTTCTGAGGATGAGTTAAGGGTTTTATCAGAATGAATTTCCTTTGTCAATTGTTCGATTGGGTTTCTAAATTTTTGAGCGAGGCGCTTTGGTTCCTAGTATTAATCTCAGCATTCTCTTGAAGCTTCTTAATCCACACCTCCATTTCAGTACTTCTTCGTGCAGATTCCTCTTGATTCTTTTACGCTAATAATTCTTCTAAGCTTTGCCTTTTTTTGCCATATGATGGACGGTTATTAGTCTTAGTGTAGTATCCAGGTGGTCCTACACGAAACTTTCCTCCATTGTTCCCGTTAAAAGGCGTTGTTCGTCCAAATTCTCCATATCTGACCCCTAACATGTTTGACTCCTCGTTAAAAGGGATAATCCTTGTCGAGTGAGGTCCTTTACAATTTGGCATCCAACTGGATTGCATCAAACACTTTCCTATTACTTCTCAAGTCTACGACAGTTGAGTCCAACTTATTTACCAAAGAACTAGTCCATTATTGCTACAACACACTTCTACTACTCGATTGCTATGAATTGTTACGACATGCCATTTTTGAGAATGAATCACCATGGCTCTGAAATGCTTGAGAGCTTGGGATGGTCTCAACCCGTGGAAAGGACCCTAGTTAATCAAGAAGATTGACGGTTCATAGTGCTCAAACCCTTATAAATGATATTTACCTTTTAATGACTATTGATGACTGAGTAAGGCACTAGAAAACAGGTCATTATACCCCACCCAAGCCTGTATAATTGATTCGTCTCCGTCATTGCTTAAGTTTTGAATATATTCAAGCTGCTTTTGCATCATGGAAGGTGGACAATACCTTTGGATAAAGCCTTTTTAAGGAGAACCCAGTAATGATATTCCTGGGCGAGTCTGTCCACCCACCATTTTTGCGGACCGACAAGTAGTAAAGGGAAAAACTCGTAAGCATGACTGCGTCTTTGAGACTCCGAATATTGAATAGCCAACGATGCTGAGGACCATCCTGTGATAATGAGCATCCTCATTTATGTTCCCGGAGAAAGTGCTTCCCTCAATTCGCGCATGAATTGACTACTTGAAATTCGAAATTGACATTGCCTCCGATTTTGGGTTTATTCACGCCCGGTGCCTGGTTTTCTCGTGACAATGCTAAGTATTATTCCATGGTGAGAATATCAACGTCTACTCCTGCCATAGTTCATGCAGATAGAGTTTAGGGAAAGAAGAGAAATAATCAAATAATCAAATTAATTCTAATTTTTAGCTCCCCGGCAACAGCGCCAAAAACTTGATGCGTATTTTATTTTAAAATATATTTTTACCAAGTTTTAAATTTATAAAACTTGATCAAACCTGACAAACGCACTAACAGGCAAGAACTCGAGTCCGTGGTAGTATAGAACGTGTTAAATCAAAGTCGTTCCCAGAGCTAAGCTTGTAATTATTTTAATTTGAAATGTCACATTTTGAAAATGGTTTTGAATTGATTTGAAATAAATAACTGGAAATTAAAAGATTTGGAGATATAAGAGAATAAAACTGTGCTAACCTAGTTACTTCATTACTACTGTTATGAAAATATTTTCCTATGCAATGTTAAACTATGGTTTCATTAGTGGTTTCTAAGGTCTATAGAATTGAATATGCATATTTAGTCTATCCTATACTTCTTGTGATTCCGAATCAGTCCCAAATCGTCTCAGAGGTAGGTTATCCATGTTTTAGTGATTAATCCCAACTATTTCCAAAACTTATCTAATAACCTATGCAAATTATTAACCCTCTCTAAAAGAGTTTATGTGCTTCTTAAGTAAATTAAGTGATAAGTGTGGTGACCGGTTAGTTCTTACACTAGGTAAGGAGTTAAAGATCCTCCCTAGTACCCGATGGATCCCATATTGACTAGATAATCTAATAATAGGGCAAGCAAGGTCCAAACACCCGTACAACCAAAACCCAGGGTTTATAACCCGAATATGTCAAGGAATATCTAATGAAACCATAATCTAATAGGAAACAATTATAACAGAAGTAACTACATAACTAGGCCAACACTTTAAGTGCTTAGCCGTTCATGGTAACAAAAACACAACAAGAAATAGAAGTAATCATAGATTTAAAGCTATAATTCTTACATGATATCAGTTTTGAACGATTAAATACAAAAAGTAAGTAAAGTGTGACCTCCCTTAGACTCTAGGTGAAATTCTTTGAAGGTTGAAAGCCTTTTTCGCTTCTCTAATTGGCTATGGAGGAAGTGATGTCAGAATAGCCTGAATGAGGCCTCTAGTTATAGGTATCAAACTTGTTATAGCGTAACTGATAAATGTGTTACGCAGTAACCCTCTTACACGACATTCCATATTTAAGCAGTTGTTACGGCGTAACTTTTAATATGTGTTATACTTTTAACCTTCAAATAATTATCCACAAGTCCGTTGATACATCCTTCATATATGTGGATCTTCATGGTTACGGTGTAACCATAAGGTGTGCTACGCCGTAACCCAATCTGGGTAAGATTTTCCATCAATATTTGTTTCGACGTAACTAGATATGGTGTTACGCCGTAAAGTTGTCCTTGATCTTTGTACTTGCTTAATATATGTTACGGCATAACCATATTTTGTGTTGCGCCGTAACATTTTTCAAATATTTACACTTTGAGTCTTTTTTCCCTTGTTTCTTCACTTTCCTGCATTTCACCTGAAAACTATAAAAAGATTAGCAAATATCTCGTATCGGTGTTAGTGAAACCGATTTGTAGGTAATATAGGGGTAAAATGCCACCAAAAGTAATTAAATTAATAGATGTTATCACCAACTTATATCGGAAATGTGGCCTTTTTGCTTTTATCCCTTGCTCAGAAGTAGAAACATAAGTGGTATTTGACATACTTAAATCTCAAAAGCCCATTAACTAGTCGTTTTTAGAAAGTTTATTAATGGTACTGAAATTCAAATAAAAAATTGGACGTGCCACAACAAATTTTGTTGACATGGCTTTAAGACATAAGCAAACTGAAGATGAACCACCCACCCAATTTCAAAATAAGATGTTGTAGAATAAGATCACGAGAACCAGTAAGGTATACTTCACACTCCAAATTCCGTTACAAAATACGAGTTTTGAACGACAACTACTTTAAAATCTCCATTACAAAATTGTCCAACCGAGAAAAGATTGTGTCCAAGGCCTTCAACATAATACACGTGACATATGGTAAGATTGCCTTGAACATAATCTCCATATCCAGTGATTGCACCGTAACATTCTTTAGAATTTACACTTTAAGTCCTTTTTCCCTTGTTTCTTGTCACATTCCTGTATTTCACCTGAAAACTACAAAATGATAGAAAATATCTCATTTTTGAGTGTTAGTGAAACATTTGCAGGTAATACAGGGGGTATTTTACCACCAAAAAGTATTAAATATTTGATGTTATCACCATTTCTGAGTGGTAACCGGTGTTTTAGAGTTAGTTCTATGACTAGCACTACTCTTAGACACATGTAGTGGTGTTTTGGCAGTTGAGCTCTTGGGTGACCAATTAAAACATGACTGATGTTCAAACTAATTTTGACACTTCCTACTTGTTTTAATCTTGTTTTTCATGTAGGTGCTAAGTGTCTGACTTTGTCTAGATTATGAGGTTGGTGGCGATGCACTAGAGACCCTATTTGTTGTTTTTGGGGGTGTAGCAACACTAAATCTAGATTTCACAACTACAGAGGTAGCTCTTAATTTACTAGATTTTGTGGCTACAAGGGAAGTGAATAAGGCTATTTTTACCCTAGAATTCAAAGACAAAGCATAACAAACAACAAATTTATCATGAGAAATCATAAAAACATCTTTGCCACAAGAAACACATACAAGATTCAAACCATCATGAACAACATTTATAGTTTTAGCTTTTAATACATTTGTTTTTGAATCAAAAACATTTGAATTCATTGTAAATTAGCAACTGAAGTAAAACTACTTTGTGATTTCTTGACATCCATAAAAGTGCGCTTAGTGTTCCGCAAGACTCTCTTCTTTAAATTATTGTCTTTAGACTCTGATCTTCTAACACTACTAGAACTTGCTACTCCTGTGGATTTACAAGAAAACTTGTTAGTTTTATCTACTGGCATTTTTGTTTCTGTTTTTGTGATTCTATGCATGCCCCTTGCGATTAGATTCACATTCTTTTTTTGACTTTGCTCATTTTTGAATGTAGAATGTGAAGTGACTGGTTTTGACTAATCTGTTTTTATCTCAACCTTAGAAACTATTGTAGCTATCAAATCTTTGTTTTTGTTCAATGGTGTAACACAAACTAGTTTCTCTAAAGTTGCAGATTTGTCAAACTTAGTATTCACGTTCTTTACTTGTGCAGCAAACTTCGCTTTGAGTTCAGAAATTGTTATCAAAAGATCTTGATTCTTAGCACGCACATCAACATAAGCATATGTCTTTTGATTAACATGCTTAACTAACTTATTGACTTCTTGTTGATGTTGAACCCGTGTTGTTTTAATTGAATTAAATTGCTTTTGAAATTCAAGTTTTATGTTTTTCCTTTCTTGAACAACATATTCAACTTGAGATTTTAGCAACACGTTTTCATCACTCAACTTTGTCATCTTCGACTTCCAAGAAATATCACAAGCCATTTTTTCATTTTGATGTTTCATTTTAAGATCAAGATTAACGTATTGAGCTTCAGCTCGTTTGAAATCGTTTTCAAGAATCTTAATTCGTTATTCTATAGTGGCTTGGATATCTTTGAAATCATTTGAAAGTTTCTCTTTTTCAAGCATTAACATCTTATTTTTTTGTTTCTCAACAGATAACAGTACACAATCCCTAATTTCTCTTGACAAGAATGTTTCTAAAAGTCAATCAATTTCATCTTGAATTTTTTTTTTAATCTTTTTGAGTTTGATTCTCAACTTTCTTTTTCATTGACTCAAAAATATCTAACATCTCATGTACTTCTTTTATAATTTCTTGTTTGCTTTTCTTTGAGCATCTTCTTAAGGAGATAGACATTGGAATTACCCTAGTTTTGTAAAATTATCTTAACACATCTTGATCATCAAGTATAAGCGCTCTACTTCTATCTTTTAGAAGATTTTGATCAATTTTTGTTTGCAAATCACCAATGGACTTGTCTAATTTTACAAATAATTTTAGCAATTTAGATTCATTAGGCATCTTTTTCACAGGTAAATTCAAGATCTCTTTGCTCGACTAAGAAGGTACATTAGAAGTAGAAGGAGTTGAAAAATATGTTTGTTCAATAGGAATTTCCGTTTGAGGAACAAATGTTTCATAAAGAGCATTTAATTTCTCATAGTTCAGTTGAATCATTTTATCTTTCAATTTTAATCGACTTTCTTCCGCGTCCTCAAGAGTTTCCTCAGAATTAGGTGAATCAATTATTAATTTTGTGCTTTAAAGACTTTTACCATCATACATTTTAGGCTGTGCTTTAATGGCTTTTTTGAGACGTTTTGGATTTTGATAACCCAACCCACCTTTTAAGAAAGGGTCATAAACCTTGCTTGGTTTTTTCCCAAGCACATGAATTGTTTGAATCGATTACCCTATTTTGTAAACAATTTAATCATGAGAACTGAGTTTATCTTCAAGATCCACAATCTCTTCAAGATATTTGTTTTCTCATGCTTTAAAAGCCTTTTTGGATAACTCAGTTTCATGTCGTATTCTGACAGCTGCATTTTCGAGTTGAAAAAATTCATCTTGAATCTTATCTTTTTCTTTAATAAGATTATTGATTTTGTCTTTGTCAACATGCATTTCTTGTTCCAACTCTTCATATGCTTCTTTGTAATTCCATGATTTAACTGGTTTCTTTTCTAATGTTTTAACCCATTCCTTACATGCCTCAAGTTCCTTTTGTAGCAAAGCTTTTTGCTTTTTCAATTCATTATTCAAGCTACGCTGATTTTTAGCTTCTTTTTGAACATTTTGTATCAGGGATTCAAGAGTAGTAGATTGATCATGAGAATTTGAATCATGTTCATCTTCTATACCGTTATTTTTCACATAAGGATCAACAAATATGATACTTGAATCAATTTGATCATCATCAGATGTCTTAATAACAGTTTTAAGTTTCACATGATTCGTGTGTTCATGAATACTTTTGGAATGCATTCGACTTTTGAGATAGATTTGCGAAGCATTTACCTCACCAAGAGCGTTAGCATCAGATGTTTGCTCAGCATCAAATTTGTCATTAGTTGGTTGGATGTGTGCCATCATTATTACTGCTACATTCAGCTCTTCCAATGAATCATCTCCATAATGATTGTCGAGCATGAAATCATTCTCTTCTTCATTAAGGTTGCCTCCAGCTTTATCTTTCATTGCCAATAGCATTTGTTCCCTGAAGTACTTTGCATCACGAACTTTAGGTTGTGGACAATCACGAGCATAGTGGCATTTTGTGTTGCAGTTGTAGCATTGAACATTTGACTTCCCCAGATTTGACTCAGTTCATGGAACTTGCTGAATAAGATGATCATTTGCTTTAATCTGTTGAACCATCCCATTTCTTGCAGTAGCAATTTAATTTCTGTTTGATCTCCCTGCATTCTCACTTTGTATGTCAACATTCTCGCTTTGTATGTCAACCCTACCATCCTGTATCACTGCTTGATTCTTTATATTTGATTAAGTACGAAGATGATTATTGTTAGGAGTAGAATAATGTTGAGTGATTTCTCTTGCTAATAACATCATTCTAGTTGTAAGCTTATCTTCCTGGGCATCCCCTTGTTTATCCATTTGATAATCTTCTTCATAATCAATAACTGATGAAGGATGAGTGACATAGTATGGTTGTGGTGAATGAGAATATGAAGGACTTGCATGAGAATATGAAGAATGAACATTTGTATAAGCTACTAAAGCTAATGGATCATGATTCCTTGTACCTTTCTTTGCTCTGGATGCAATGACATGTGGTTCATATTGACTCAGGGTATCAAATAAGTGATCAAATTCAGTTTCCTTAATGTTAGCATTCTAACGAGTCATGGTAACATATTTGCTCCACTCAGGTTGCAATGAATTGAGAAACTGGGTGTTGATTGAGATTTATAGAGGACGAATGTTGTTCCGTTCCATAACATTCACAAGTGTTGTAAGGCTTTCATATACAGAAGATAAAGATTCTCCTTCTACCGCAACAAATTTGTCAAATTCATCAACAAGCCTCAAGTGTCGTTGTTGTTTAGTTTTTTCAGAACCATGCATCAACCTTCTGATCCGTTCCTACATTTGTTTAGCAGTTTTACAAGCATCGACAGAATTGTAATATATTTTTTGGTATTCCTTGAAGAAGATAATTCATCACTCTGATGTATGAAAAGTATCGTTGCTTATTGGATTCAGTCATCTTGCTAAGTGGTTCAATGATCTTAGCCGTTGGATCATCTGGTTTGTCTGGATTCTGAATCATTTTTCGCTCATACGTTCCAACTTAAATTGAATGTCTCATCCGCTCTCATTCTTCCTGTTTATTGTCTAAAAACCTCATAAAACGACTTTCCTATGGTTCATAACTTCCTTTCTCTAACATTGGAGGTCTTTCATAAGCCCCCGATTCAACAAGAGTTTGTTGATTTGATGTAAACTGTTTTGATTCAGACAATGAATATAATTTAAACTTGGATAGTTTTAGAGATAAAGTCTTGCAATCGTGAAATCAAAGAGCAATAACAACTAAGTTTGTATTACAATACTTCAAATACGAAACCTTGACTTGAATACAAAGTCTAAGTAACAACAAGCCTTTATACGAAAGCTCAATTTCCGAAACTAAGAAGATACGAAACCTCTGAAACTGTGTTACGAAACCCTAAACACTGTGTTACGAAACCTTTGAAATAGATATACGAAACCTTCTAATTCGAAAACTGAATTATGAAACCTTCAATAAAGAAAGCTGTGTTACAAAACATTTGAATACAAAACCAAGATATATGAAACCTCAATGTATGGAACTATGTCTTCACTGTTATACGAAACCTCCATTTACGAAACCTTAGAAATACGAAACCAGAAATATGAAACCTTCAGATACAAAATTGTGATACGAAACCTTCTTTATGAAACATGTGTTACGAAACCTTGGAGTACTAAACCAAAACCAATTTCTTGATACGAAACCCCCAAATACGAAACCACAGATACGAAAGTTCCATATTATACGAAACCAAAATGATTACCAAAAGCTCCAATATATGAAACCTCTACTTTCATAAAATCCAAATTTCTACAACTTTCGTAGAATCACAAAATCTTAACTTTCATAAATTCCTTGCTACGAAACTAATTAGAAACTTATAAATCTAATTTTGTTGCAGTTTAAAATGATAATATCTAAAGTTATCGTTTCAAATTTACTAAGTTCTATGTTCTGAAAGCTAATGACTGGTTTACGAAAGCTATTCTACTTATGTATGACAGTTTCTGAAAGCTATAATTTTGTATATGAAAGCTCAAACTAATACGAAAGTAAATTCTTGCCTAAAAACAGTTACCGACACCTATGTTCTACGTTACGAAAGTTATCAAAACACTAGAAACAGTTTTCGAAACCTTTGTTCTACGTTACGAAAGCAGTTAAATCACAAAAGCAGTTTCTGAAACTAGTTTCTTAGATGTGAAGGCTATCAAATTCTATTATTTTCGATCAAAATCAACTCTAAACGAATAATTTTTGTATAAAAGCTATTAAACTCGCAATTTGACGTATACGAAAGTGATTTAAAGTGATTTAGGATCAAAATTACGTCAAATAGTAAATCTAATACTGGTATGTGCTTAATTACACATACCTTTTGCCTATAAAAACATGCCTAAAAGACCAAAAATCAAAAATACATTGTATTTGTGTGTTTTGTGATTTATGAATGTGCATGTAAAATTTATTCACTAAAGGACAAAAATCAAGCCAAAACGGACAAAACTGGGCACGAGAATAGAAAAACGTGAAAAAGTCAAAGTTAAAGTCAACGTCAACCCAAAAAGTCGAAGTCAACCCAAAAAGTTAAAGCCGAAGCCGAAACCGAAGAAATACTTAATGGGCCAACCCGCACCCATCTAATGGGTCGGATCAGCCCATTAAGATATTTATACTAAGGCTTAATAAGCCTTAAACCATCTAAACCTATTTTATTTTAAAACCGGCCCATTCCTAAGCCCAACAACACTTAACCATACATCCTATTTCCCTTTACATAGTTAGTCCTTAATGTTTTACATCGTTAATCCTTTAGGACTAACAATGTTAGTCCCTATACCCATAACAATCCTAACCCGTTACCCTTTTCCTTAACACTAAACCCCAAAACAAATTACCCGCCAAAACCCTTTATACTATTCATCACCTCTTTTACCCTACAACATGACAAACAAAGGTCACACCCCTCTTAAACCCCAACCCCCAGCTAGAGGACAACTCCACCTTGGCAATCTTACACCATTTTATTGGACATAGTACAAGGAAAAAGAATGGATAGCTTGGATGATAGAACATGGAGAACACTCAAGATTGAAGGCTGAGATTGATTCTTGACTCACTCACACAACTAACACACCTCTCCATTGTCTCAGAAAAGAAACACAAGTCCAAGACCTAAGACTTCAAGAATTTTAGTATAAATAGGGCCTTCTTGTAAGCCTTGGGAGATATCTGTTCTAAGTCTTTTCAGTCTATATTTAAGTCTTTTTTAGCTTATTGTACTGATTCTAAAGCTTTTGATACTGTTTTATTCAAGTTTAATGAAAATTAAGTTTTTATGTTAAATCTGTTTCTAAGTTAATGTACTTTGTGTTTTGAAAATGTTTTATAAGCTCACAAAATCTCTTTTACCTTTACTTAAGCAGTTACTTAAGCATTATAAGCTTGTACATAGCTTATAGTGTCCTAAGTTAATTTTACTCAAAGAAAATCACTCATAAGCTATTTTGGATGAAAAGCCAGTTTTGGAAGGGCTTGTGGGTTTATCACTACAGCTGTCTTTCTGACAAGCTAAGAGCTTATAGCGATCACCTATGTACAAGCTATATTTGCCCTTTTGAGCAAAGGTGCTTGTAAGTTCTCATTTATCAGTTTTATCTCATAAACATCAAAGCTTAATGTACAGCTATTTCGTCATTATGCTTGCTTATTTATGATTATTCATCATGTTTATTGCTTATTATGCTTGTCTTGAAGTTTGTAGCTCATTTGGTTAAGTTTTCATGAAATCTTGTTTTTTTTATAGCTTAATATGCATTCTATTCTCGGTTTGCTTATCAAAAATGCTTATACCTCTATTGAAATTGCTTACTATTGCCTTGAATATCAATTGTTTTGTTATCTGTATTCAAAATCCTTAGCTTAAATTATTATTTAAATCAGTTTAAAAATGGATTTTATACACATAAATGATGTTTGGTTAAGAGGGAACTAATGCGGTTCAAAAATGGTTAAAAACGTTTGTGGCTCATTAATCAAGTTTAACTACTCCCTATTATGAGTTGTTGTAAATTAGTTTATAAAAGTTTCTAAGTTTCACAATTGAGTATTTATGTTTTGGTCTAAAAGTTAGTGTGAAATCGTGTGGTATTAAAACAGTTTGGAATAAGCTTATTTGATATGAACTTTGAAAACATCTTTAAGGTATTGGTTTAGTGTTGTTTTAGTGTACAAATGCAGTATTAAAATGATTGGTTAAGTGTGCTTTTGACCAAAGGTTTTAAAAGTAAATCTGTCTAAGTGTATTTTTAGTTTTAAGTTTTTGAAAAGTCCACTTTTTAATCTCAAAATTAGATAAGCTAAAGTAGTTTTAGTCTTGCAATTGAAAATATAAGTAGTTTGTAGTATAAACTTTATCTGTTTTAGCTTATTTTGAAGTTTTAACTTATTTTACTAGCTTATATTTATTCTACAAAAAGCCAATTTGTCTTTTAAAGAAAACTAAAAAGTGTGCATTTTGAGTAATCAGCTTTCATAAGCTTTTTCCCATGCTTACATGAATTTCAAAATCTTACTTCTTACTGATTATATTAGCCCATAAGACAAGCTTGACTTGTATATAAGTCATTAAGCCATAAGGATCGTTTAACTAGCTTAAAAATAAGCTAGAAAGTGTCCCTAGGGCTGTTTGGCTAACAGTTTTAGCCAAACTTCTTATTTGCTTAATTGATTATTTTTAGTTTTAGTTTTTCTTAATGTGTGTGTTTCTTTTATTGCTTATTAGTTAGGTTTTAGGACCTTGTAGCTTATTCAGCTTAGGTTGTGCTTATATAACGCTTATATGCTTAATTAGCTCTTAAGCTTATAGCCTTTTAGTTTCATTTTTAGCGTAGACTGGTCCTAATCTTTTAAAACTATTTCCACTTATTGTTAACTTATTTTTGATTCATAGTGCTTATTAGGAGTAGGGTATAAGCTGTCAATAGCTCACTTGTTTTTCCTCAGCTTATTTAGTTTTAAAAATGCTACTGAGTCTTTTAAGTCCAACCAAGTCTTAGCTTATTGTCATTTTAAAACTGTCGCCCTTTTAGAGCTTATTTCCAGATTATTTTAGGTTTTTATAAAAAGTTCTTTCACAAAAGTTGCTTATTTTTAGGTCTTAAAGATTTTTCAAAAAGAAATTTTTAAAAAATAAAAAGCTTAGGAATCGGGGAAGTCAAGGGTGAGCAAGGCTCGAACCCCTGACCTCATCCCAACTCCCAAACCTTTAACACAACACACACTCACCAACTCGCCCTTGGTCCTTTTCTGGTTATGGTTTGCACATTTAATTACTTAACACCATTTTAGCCTTTTTAGTTATAAGCCCGTTTTAGCTTAATTCCAGCTTATTCAAATAAGCTGGTGATCCCAATTTATTTTTCCTAGGTTTAGGTCACTCTTAAGTACTTTTTGTGATTTTTTCAGATTTTTTACAATTCGTTCAGTATTTTTAATATTTAATTTAGATTAAAACTATTTTTAATTCATAAAATATTAAATAAAAGTCAAAAAAATATAATTCTTTTTTTAAAAAATTTCTTTTATCATTTAGGATTGTTAAAAATTAAATTTGCATTTTTAGGGTTAAATTTGTAGAGTTTAGGTTTTTAAAGAACGGGTTTTGACCCCGTTATCGTTTTTTTTGTGTTTTAGCTTTAATTGCTTCCGTTTTAGTTTTCCTTTATTTATTTTAGCCTATTATTAGTATAAATAGAATCCAAAACAATCATTGACCATTCAAATCACACGATCACGAACGTAACCTCGATTTTCAAATTTGCACCTCGTCGGGAAACGACCTAGGAAGGTTTTTTGGGACTTTACTTTGGTCAAAAGTAATTATCCACTTAAAAGCCTTACGGAATTCTCTCTCTTACTATCATTGATATTATCCTATTATATATTTATATTATATATATTTATATATACCTAAGGACTGCAATTATTTTTTGGCGCCGCTGCCGGGGAGGTTGTGAAACGATTGTTGTGTATGTTTGAAGATTAGTGTTTGAAGACCATTCCTCGTGAAGTTATCGCTTTCATTTGTGAATATATGTTTTTTCTATTACCAAGTAATCAAAAATACCAAAAAAATTCGAAAACCAACAAAACAAATCGTGTTGTTAATCGTTATAATCGGCTCACCTTTGAATTACAAACTATAAGGGGGGGTATAAGGAGGGCTTGATCCAAGGAACATCGCCCAAAAATGAAGAACACTTTTAAATCGCTTCGGCGTGCTAATTCCTTCCGCTTTCTTGTGCGTAATTTAAAGAGCTACCGTGAACTTTTAACTTCCGGTTACCAAAAATAAAATAAAATATGTTTTATTCATATTTAGTGCATGCGCACTCGTTCTTCTACCCGTATCCGTCCCCAACAACAAGTAACACCGAATATTGAACCATTTGATCTTGAAGAACCTATTGAAAATCAAGCTCCTCCCGTAGTTACGATGGTCGATACACGTATTATGGTGCAATTGCTCCAAGCACCCACCGAGGGTTACGAGGATGCAATCGTTGTTCCCGCGATCACCGTGAACAACTTTGAGCTTAAACATGGTTTGCTCACTCTTGTGCAAAATAAATAATTTTTCGGACATGATAAAGAAGATCCTCATGCTCACATTTGATATTTCAACAAGATCACTTCTACGTTGAAGTTCCCAAACGTTCCGAATACGTCAATTAAGCTTATGCTTTTTCCATTTTCCCTCGAGGGGGCTGCCCGGATTTGGCTCGAAAAAGAACCCCCTCGATCGATTCTTACTTGGGATGATATTGTTTCAAAGTTTATCAACTAATTTTTCCCTCCCTCCAAAACAACAAACCTTCGAAATGAAATCACAAATTTCCAACAACGTTTTGATGAATCTTTTAGTGAGGCATGGGACCGATTCAAAGATCTCCTTCATGCATGCCCACATCATGGTTTCTCGAAATTACATCAACTCGATACTTTCTACAATGCTTTGAAATCTAATGATCAAGATTCGTTGAATTCCGCCGCGGGTGGTAATTTTTTGGACAAAATGCCTCGAGATTGCTTAGCCATCATCGAGAGCAAATCCAAAGTCCGTTATTCAGGAAGCAAAACGATTGTTGCCAAAGTGACCCCCAGTGTTTCACCTGATGTTGCCGAACTTAAAGAGATGGTGAAAGCCTTGCTTCTCGATAAGAAAAACCAATCCCAAGCTCCCGCTACCGTAAAAGTGGTCGAGGAAAGTTGTGTAACTTGTGGTGGTGCTCATTCTTACCGTAATTGTCCCGCCACCGATGGCAACGTTTATCGTAACAATATTCAAGAATATGTTTCACAAGCCGCCGCGGTTAACTACAACCAAAGAAATACCGGTTATCGTCCCCTCCTTCTAGCGCCAAAAAATTGATTGCAATCCTTAGGTATATATAAATATATATGATATAAATATATAATAGGATAATATCAATGATAGTAAGAGAGAGAATTCCGTAAGGATTTTAAGAGGATAATTACTTTTGACCAAAGTAAAGTCCCAAAAAACCTTCTCGGGTCGTTTCCCGACGAGGTGCGAATTTGAAAATCGAGGTTACGTTCGTGATCGCGTGATTTGAATGGTCAATGATTGATTTGGATTCTATTTATACTAATAATAGGCTAAAATAAATAAAGGCAAACTAAAACAGAAGCAATTAAAGCTAAAACACGAAAAAAACAATAACAGGGTCAAAACCCGTTCTTTAAAAACCTAAACTCTACAAATTTAACCCTAAAAATGCAAATTTAATTTTTAACAATCCTAAACGATAAAAGAAAATTTTTTAAAAAAGAAATATATATTTTTGACTTTTATTTAATTTTTTATGAATTAAAAACAGTTTTAATCTAAATTAAATATTAAAAATACTGAACGAATTGTAAAAAATCTAAAAAAATCACAAAAAGTACTTGAGTGAGCTAAACCTAGGAAAAATAAATTGGGATCACTAGATTATTTGAATAAGCTGGAATTAAGCTAAAACGAGCTTATAACTAAAAAGGCTAAAATGGTGTTAAGTAATTAATTGTGC
>BQNB010077411.1:2878-25427 GCA_026074375.1 Tanacetum coccineum | reverse complement strand
CTACACACCAGCGGTCCAACATCAGAGACAGGTAAACCCAAAAATCCACGATGTCATAAAAAAAGAAGTTGAAAAACTTCTTGACGCTGGATTAATTTACCCTATCTCGGATAGTCCCTGTGTAAGCCCAATACACTGTGTACCAAAGAAAGGTGGTTTTACCGTAGTTGAGAATGAGCAAAATGAGTTGATCCCAACTCGATTAGTTACGGGATAGCGGGTATGCATTGACTACCAAAAATTGCTTTTTGAGTTTGCTTATTTAGGGTTAGTTTAGCTTATTTAATTTGTCTTAAGTTTATTTGAGCTTATTTGTGTTTTAGTGTAAAAGTTTTAAGTGTTTTTGCCATTTCAAGCTTTTAATCTTGTTCCAGCTTATGTTCTTTGCTTATTTTTATGTGCATTTGCTTATTCAGTGTTAGTGCCCAATCATTCCTTGTCATATTCAAACATCAATTATCAATCCGTCTTTTGATTTTCCATTCCAGCCTCGTTGGGACATAACGACCCGGGAACACTCTATACTGCTTCCGGTTTTCTTGGTCTCGCGGATTCTGATCCCTGTTGTGTATTCACGTTTATTTGTATTTGTTGGTACATAATAAGGGGTGAGAACGAGCGAGTGACACCTCTAAGGTTGCTCACACAACACGTCAAACAAGCACGCAACAATGCTAGTCATTACTTCATTATAAACAACCAAACACCGCGTGTTATTGTTTAATAACCAAAACTGATTCAAACCCGATATAGGGTTACAAAAGAAGGAAAAGGGATCATAAGCGTTTGTTGATGCAATTTAAATATTGCAAGCATACATGCATTATCATGTATATGTATGATAAGTATAAGCATGCATGTCATGGTTATATATTCTGATTTGGTCAACATGGAGAAAACATAATATTGTGTCGTATATATTATTGAATAGATTGAACATGTGACGTTTTTTCTTTTCTTGTGGGACGAGTGAATACCATGAGGGAGAGGGATGAGGTATTTCTCATGAGAAACACTTCAGGCCTATACATTATGCAAGTAAAACAATGAATGAGGCGGAATCACGTTACACCACGACAGAGAAAGAAATGTTAGCCGTGGTGTACGCATTCGAAAAATTCCGATCTTACCTTGTCATGAACAAATGCACTGTGTATACGGATCATTCCGCCCTCAAGTATCTCTTTGCTAAGAAAGATTCTAAGGCGAGATTGCTCCGATGGGTTCTGCTCCTTCAAGAGTTCGACTTTGATGTAGTTGACACGAAAGGAGCTGAGAACCTCGCGGCTGATCATCTATCACGATTAGAGAATCCTCACAAGAATGAACTCGATCCAAAGGAAATAAATGAAAAGTTTCCTCTTGAAACTCTTAGTTTGATTGCTGTTCTTGATGCTAGTACCCCATGGTTTGCTGACATCGCAAACTACCATGCGGGAAATTTCGTGATCAAAGGGATGTCAACCAGCAGAAAAGAAAATTCTTCAAGAGCAGCAGCATATTTCTGGGAAGATCCCTTTCTGTTTAAAATCTGTGCGGATCAAGTTATTCGACGTTGTGTTTTTGGCAAGGAAGCCCATGACATCCTCATGGCTTGCCACGATGGTCCCACCGGTGGACATCACGGTGCTAACTACACAGCAAGGAAAGTCTTCGATTCCGGATTCTTTTGGCCCACAATCTACAAAGATGCCCATGAGTTGGTTAAAAACTGCAACTCATGCCAGCGTCAAGGAAAAATTTCACAACGGGATGAGATGCCACAAAATTCCATCCAAGTTTGTGAAATCTTTGACGTCTGGGGCATTGACTTTATGGGGCCATTCCCATCATCCAAAGGCAACAAATACATCCTAGTAGCAGTTGATTACCTTTCAAAATGGGTTGAAGCAAAAGCGCTCCCCACCAATGATGCTAGGGTTGTAGTCAGATTTTTGAAAGCTCTTTTTGCCCGATTCGGAACTCCCCGAGCAATTATCAGTGACCGAGGCACTCATTTTTGTAATGCTCAATTTGCCATGGTGGATGCTTAAATAATGGAGTTTACCCATCCGACCCCACTGCATACCATCCACAAACAAGTGGACAAGTCGAGGTTTCCAATCGAGGCTTAAAGAGAATTCTTGAGAGATCAATAGGAGAGAACCGTACCTCTTGGTCAGATAAGCTCGATGATGCTTTATGGGCTTTCCGCACCGCTTACAAAACACCCATTGGGTGTACTCCATATAAGCTGGTTTACGGAAAAGCCTGCCATCTGCCAATTGAGTTAGAACACAAGGCCTACTGGGCCTTAAAACATACAAACTTTGACCTGAAAACCGCTGGTGACCATAGGAAAGTTCAACTGAATGAACTTAATGAGCTCCGTGATGAAGCTTATGAGAACTCTTTGATCTATAAAGAAAAGACAAAGAGGATTCACGACTCTAAAATCAAGAACCGCGTTTTTAACGTCGGTGATCGAGTCCTCCTCTTTAACTCTAGATTAAAGATTTTCTCAGGAAAGCTTAAAACCCGCTGGTCAGGACCATTCACTATCACACAAGTTTTCCCGTACGGCACCATCGAGTTATCTCAAAACTCCGGGCCAAATTTCAAAGTGAATGGTCATCGTATTAAGCACTACTTTGGAGGGGACGTACCACAATTGTATCCCAGATCTCCACACATCCCCAATGTCTAATAAACTCATAAAAAAGATGACGGGACAAGCATACGACCGTACACAAGCGCTTCTTGGGAGGCACCCCATGCTATCGTAGTATTGTGTAGAAATGAAGTAAGTGTTTTCTTGTGTGTGGAGAATTTTACCTTTCCATTACCGTGTATTCGTGTTTGTGTTGTTAATTACCAGGACTGCCCGGGATTGTGAAGAACTCTCGGGCTTGTAATTATTTATCAAGAGTTTCACATCCTCACTTCATTTGGGAATCTAGTATCCAAATCAAAATCGGACTAACGTTTTTATCTTTTGGCACACTTCATAAACGGCCTTAGATTTACGTAGGTGCCCCTTTCAAAACATCGAGGACGATGTTTAGTTCTAGTATGGGGGAGGGGATCTTCGATTTGATTTTTGCCTGCAGCCGTTGTTATCATGTAATCTCGTTTTTACCACCAATTTTTTGCAAAAATACCAAAAAAATGAAAAAATTTAAAAATTTTCAAAAATAAAATAAGTGTTTTTGTCACAATTTCGACTTTCCTAATGGGTAGAATGAGAATAATTTTTGACTCGATCGGGCGTGTTGAGCCCTAGCTATCCTCAACTACGCACTTGTATGCAAGCCTTTCACGAATTCTATTGCTTCGAATTTTAATAAGGTGATAAGAAAAGAAGTGATAGAGTTAAATATAAGTTTATGTGCTGAGCAAGATTCTTCTAAAACTTATATGAGTAACTTGTGGCTGTTTCTCCCATTAGCTTCTAATCCGCCTAATCATACGTGCTCTTTTCAATTCAACTAAAGTTCAATCGTTGTTTTTAGAAAGAGCCTTTAAAAATTTGTACTTGATCTAAAGCGAGTTTTTATGTCTTAGTAAATTTGAAAAGTTACAATGCCAAGATCATGAATGAAATATTGAATGCAAACATGCATAATATTAAAATTATCCAATAAAGCAACATTAAGAAATGGACAAGTAAAAAGATGTTCGTGATATCCCATCTCCGCTAACCCACAAGTGGGGGTTCAAACTAAGACATCTTTACTTCTAGGGATTTGTGTGTAGTGATATCTCACCAGGAAAGCGAGGTCTAGGTGAGGGTTTTCAAACAAGACACCCTATCCTTTAGCCATAATTATAAGAAGGGTTTATGTGATTCCCACTACGCTAGCAACAGGGTGGGTTTTCAACTAAGAACACCGTCGTTGTCGTGATATCCTACTAGGGAGTGCGAGGCCCAGGTAGGTTTCAAACTAAGCAACGCAAATTCCTAGCTTTAGAACTATTGAGTATGGATGATAAGATGTTGCAAAAAGTTCTACAGTTAAAATTTCGTTCTTTAAAATCAAGTTACAAGGTCCTAATAAGTTGTTGCTTTTGAGTCGTGATTCATCTTGAATTACGACATGGAAAATAAGTTATCTCTGGTGAGTTGAAAGCGTACACACCATATAAATCAATATCCATAGTTGGGAGATAAAAGTTCACAAGTCATAAGTATATAGTGGGCTCAACATTTAGACTTAATGACAAATGATCTTGTTTAATTGCTTGGTTTGGATCTAGTGAAAAATCGGGGACGATGAATTTATCCGTCAGGACTTCCGTAGATTATTCTATGGACGCTTCTCATTCTATGATCCCAATGTTGATAAAATAAAGGAAGTCAACAAGTAGTTAAGAAAAAAAAATCCAAAAATATTAGGGATAGTAAGTATATCATATCAAAAATGGTGAAAGACGGAACTTGTCAAAGCTATTGATTCATTAAGTTCCCCTGACGAACGCTTGCTACTTTTCAAGGAAATTAGTCGAGGGGGACGAGATTCTTGGTTTTACGTTATGTGTTTAACTTCATAACATTGCGTGAGGACACGGCAATACCTTAGTATGGGGGATTTTGGTATGTGCTTAATTACACATACCATTTTCCATTCTATACGGACTTAAAAGACTAAAAACGTACCAAAATACATCGTATTTGTATGTTTTGCATTTGTATTGTGCAGGAACGGATATTCAAGAGCAGGACCAAAAAGAAAGACAAAACCAAACAAAACCAAGCACGGAATGGAAAAGGCCAAGTCAAGTCAAAGTCTAAAGTCACCCACATGAAGAAAATACAACTTGGGGGACTATAATTGCCAAACCCCAAGTTGTATTACAAGAATTAAAAAGACAAGGGTCAAAATTGCAAACCGGGCAAAGATTGCATTGAAGTTATAAGACTTTAGGGGACCAAGCTGCCAACTTACCCAAAAAGCAACCTTTCCCGCCCAACAAACCCAGGTACAACTTGGATGTCCTCCCATACTTCCTGCCCTGCAAAACCACTCGACACCCTAGCCAAAATCATTTCATCCACCCTACTACCCCCCCCCCAGCTGTATAAAGGCCATGTTGGCAATCCCTCACTTTTCCCAAGTATCTTCAATGGCTGAGATTGACTCCAAAGAAGCACAAATGAAATTGAAGGCTGGGATTTGCTTGAGAATCCCCTCACACAACAAGCACACTTGGTTTTTGCTCTCCAAAGAAGCACAAGCTGCAAGTCCAAGAGATAAAGACTTCGGCTATATATAAGAGCCTTTTGTAAGCCTTTGAGGCAACTAGTTAATTTTAGAATATCTTAGCTTAATTTTCAATATCACTTAGCTTATTTCAGCTCTTAAAGTTATTTACAGCTTTTACTTTCAGCTTTGTAACACTTTCAAGTTTTAATGCAAATTTGAGGTCTTAAGTCAATTTACAATACCAAGTGCTAAGTTTCTTAATTGTGTTGTTTTGTGTTCAAAAAGCTATCAGTACAGCTTATTTATAAGCTGCTTTAATTAAGTAAAACTAAAAAGTTAAGTAGTTAAGAGAAAATTACAAAAATCACTCTCAAATACACCACAGCTTACTTTATGGATGATAAGCCAGTTCTGGATGGGCTTATGGACTCTCACTAGCTTGTTTTATACAAGTTAGAGCTTGTAGACTCTTTGTTTTACCCTGTTTTGAGCAAGGGTTCTGTAAGTCTCTCTTTTTCTTACATATCTTATTTACTGCAGAAGTGCTTATTGTGCTTATTTATTACTTATATTTGCTTATGAATGCTTTATCATAATGTTTAGCTATCTTGATTAGTTGTTAGTTTAAGAGTAGTTTGTATCACTTTCTCTGTTAGTACTGCAGATTCACTTTTGGAACAGTACTAACTTAAAGCTACCAGTACTAACTTCAAGTTAGTACTGTTAGTTATAACTGTTAGTACTGGTGGTTCATTTTAGCTTATCAGCTTATTATTTTTGCTTATTTAAGATTCCCTTAGCTTTTTAGAGTAGATTAAACCATTTTCCTTTACTGTCTTTAGGGGTAAGCTTATTTAAGCTTATTCTCCTTTTCAAAGTATCTTCAAGAGTTTATCAGTTTTTAGTTTTTAGCTTATTGTCATTCTACTTATTCTGGTTTCTTATTTTATCTTGAGTGCTTATTAGGTAGTTAATTACCTTGTTTTATGCTTATTTTGCTTATTTTCTTGCTTTCATTGAACTAACAGTACTAACCTTACGCTCCCAGTACTAACTATAACTACAGTATAACTCCAAGTTAGTATTGTTAGATAATACTGGTAAGTACTTTTGTGTTTCTCCTGCTTTGGCTTAGTATAAGTTGCTTTTTTGATTTTGCCTTATTTAGAGTTAGCTTAGCTCATTTGATTTGCCTTAAGCTTATTTGAGCCTCTTTATGTCTTAGTGTAAAAGTTAAGTGTTTTTACCATTTCTAGCTTTTATTTTTGTTCCAACTTATTTTCTTTGCTTATTTTTATGTGCATTTGCTTATTAGTTTTAGCATCAAATCATTCCTTGTCATATTCAAACACCAATCATCAATCGTCTTTCGATATTCCATCTCTAGCCCTCGTGGACATAACGACCCGGAACACTCTATGATTGCTTCCGTTTTCATTGGTCTCGCGTGATTCTGATCCCTATTTGTTGTGTATTTATATTTGTTTATATTGATACATAAAAAGGTGTGGGTTCAAGCGAGTCACATTCATAAAAAATTTAAACTACAAAAAGTCCAATAACTAGTAAAGCTCTATAGGACTTGCTTGCAAAATGGTGGATGGACAATTATTTAAGAAACTAAACATAGATTATGTTTATTTTGGGGAAGATGATGGAGGTGGTGGGATGATGGTTGTTGGTGGTTGTGAGAGCATATTTTCAATATATGAAAACATATATTGGAGTTCCATCTCTCCAATCCAAATGTGAGAGTAAGATTGGAATGCAACACAAACATTGAATCTTCATGAGCTTCAAGAAGGATCCAAGGAATGGGATGACCAAGATAGGCGAGAAGTGATAGAGTAATCAAATTGGACCATCAAGTAGGGTTATTGTAGGATGAGAGTGACGTTCCAGTGAATGCATTTAAATTGAGTTGGAGGTGTTGGAGAAACTCTAAGAGGAGGAAGATGTTGGTGGGTTATAAGTAACCTTGGGTAAAAAAGTGATTTGATGAGGTGGTGGCTTGGATATGTATTCAATTGAGGATGAAGAAGTACTTGTGAGGTGATGTGTTTTGGAAGGTGCATTAGGAGCACTAGGTGATGAGAGTTGAAGTGTGGGTGATGGAGTTTTTGTGTCATCATGGGTTAAATCCACAAACAATTGTTTTGGTGGAATATGTTAGATTTTTGGGTCCTCTTAAGGCTTTAGAAATGGAAGCTCTAGTGGATGCCATGGATGTTTGAAAAAGGTTGATGAAGATGAAGAAAACGGTGTATTGGAGATGATCATTGGAGGGGATTTATAAGAAGGAAATGGTTTGAAAATGGAATGAGTTTGAACTAGTTTAAGTTATTCCAAATTATGTTCGAGCATTCTGGGCAAAGATAGTTAAGACTAGGTAAAAGAGGGCCAAAAAGCAAGAAAAATATTGTTTTGTCCGTGATTTATAAGGGCGGTCCCCTTAAAGATAAGGGGGCCGCCCGTTATGAATTAAGGGGGCCGCCCCTCTGCTGGTTCCAATTTTCACAGAAAAACAATTTTTCGGGAGGGGGGGGTGAGGGGGGGGGGGGGGGGGGGGGGGGTCTCAGAATTTTTGTGAGAGTATTTCTGTTTTGGTGGTTTATTTGCAGCAAGCCCTATTGAGTTTTATGAGCACCTTTAATCATATAGCATGTAATAAACACATCAAATCATGAAACCAAAGTGGCATAATTAGTTCATTAAACAAAACAACCAAAGGTTTAAATCATCATAGCAAATAAGTATCTAAAGATAACTAATACCTAAGTCTTTTCCAAATAAATCGGATAATTACCACATAAGTTGTTTAAAACATACACCTAATCAAGTTAAAAATTATCTAAAACCACATTTAGCTATCTAGCTAGTTTCTCTCCTAAATCTCCACTTCTCTTGCTAAACCTCCTTTTAGTGGCCTTGCTTAAATGATTTGAATCCCTCCACGCATCATCCTCGTTGGCATTTTTATTGCGTTTTGGTTGAGCAAGGTAAGTTTGTCGTGAAAAGAGAGTTTCATTAGGTTTGTTCAGAAGAGGAAGGTATTTGGTAAATTTTGAATTGAGTGAAACCAAGAAGTTAAGATAGGTGGTAGGAATGGAGTACTGCTCGAGAATTTCGACATATCATCATCATTGATGAGATGACCGTGATTGATGATGAGAGGATGAAGAGAGAACGAGCATAACGTGCCTTTCCACGATCACTTCGAGTCGTCGAGTTTGTTTTAGGATAAGAGGACCCTGACCTCGATTAACAATTGTCTCAGATGCATTGTCCAAGATGAAGGATACGCTTCCATGACGTGTCGATAAAAACGAGTTAAAAAACATGCCAATAGGAAATTTGCAGTTGGAGTAGCTCTAGCACATTCAATTTTTTGACAAAGAAATAAGCAAGATTGTATAGTTCTTCGGCAACAAAATAAAAATACAACAAGGTGAGCAAGCAAGCAGGAACGGTCCCGAGTCCTCCTAGTCCTGAACAACATTCCTCTCGAACCGAGTTCTTCCCATAGGTTCATGTAGGGGCTTAGTTCTTTGGTGAAGGATTTTGATTTGTATGGAGAGTGACAGTTTGACTTTTAATGGTACGGTCTACCAGGATACGTTCCAATTCAAGAAGTCGACGAATGTCGTCAGGAGTAGGAAGATCGGTACAATATGGTCCCTCATTTTCTTGAGAATATTCAAGAGATGCAAGGTCCCATCGTTTGTAAAAACGGCTTGACCATTGTATGGAATTTTGAAGATTTGACTGAATTGAGTGAGAGTTATGAATTCATGTTGAATCATAAAAGAGATAATAAGATAGCCATATTCATCTGTTTGTACCGTGACTTGACTATAGAAGTCTAGCATAAATCTCGGAACAACTGGTTCCTTGATTTGGAAGAGACAATTGAAGCGAATGCTAGTAAAGAGATGCTCATTATTGTTGGATTTGTAGTAGGCTTGATCAACAACATGACCTTCGTGAATGTTGCGGTTTTCAATAGATTTTTAGAATTGGGCAATAGTAGGGGAGATGCCGGGAATTTTGGATACTTTTGGGATGTAGGATTTAGTGAGAGATATATCGGTGGTAGTAGCTTTCGGCATTTTTGTCACCTAAACAAGTTATCAACAACGTAAATGTTAAAAAAAAATAATAAAGCAAATAAAATGAAGTTTTGACGAATGTGGGACAAGGATTACTTCGATTCTAAAAACCCTAAAAAGTGATCCATATGTTCCTTAATTTATTTTTGACTGAATCTAGAATGTCGAAGAATATATATTAGTTATATATTTCAACATCAAGACAATGACCCAAACACTCCCTTATTAATATAAAACTTGTTTAAGCTTGTCGAAAACTATACGTTAAGTGTATATTTTGTTGACAAGTATAAGTTTATTATTTTTGACTTGACAAAAGTTAAATAGTGTTTGTTTTGACTCAAAACCATGTTTTAAAATATTAAACCAAACACCCCTTTATTTTATACCTTTCATAGAATGTATCAATATATATATATATAAATTATATATCTTGATGACTTATACAAGTTTGTTGAGTGTTTATACAAGTGACAAAACTATAGTGATGGTCATTTTGACTCTAAAAATTGATCCTAAGAAACGAGCCAAACACTCCTTTATTTTTATAGAATTTTACTCATTGATTTGAAAAATATATATGTATGTTTGAATGATTAATACTTGATTATTTTTATCATGTTTTGGCATTAATCAACAATGTGTAAGTTTAAAAATGCATATATGCAAAAATTCGGCTATATGTTCATGAGCATACATGTTCTTAAATTTTTTTGACTCAATAAGTGTTTTGATTCAATCCTATCAAGGTTGTAGTGTTCCTATGACTACGGGTATCATTGTAGTTATGGAAATCCTAGATCAAACTAAGAATTATGAAAATAATTAAAAACACCCAATTTTGATTAGAAACAAAATTGCATGAAATCAAACAAAACACATGGTTTGTAAAACTTACAATGGATGTTGTTGATAGACTTGTTAGTAATTGCCTTTTGCGAATTTTGGTTGATTTGGTGATTTGAGGTTTAATTTTGAAGGTTTTGGTAATGGGGTTTTCGTTTACAGCAGGTGGGAGAAAGAAAGAAGAAAAAAGTTGATGTTTGGTATATGATTTCGACTGTAAGGGGGTGTTTGTTTTCACAGATAGGCGGTCCCCTTAATTAATTAAGGGGCCGCCCTTTTTACACGGCCGGTCCCCTTAATTTTAAGGGGGCCGCCACCTGGAAAAAAAATTCTTCGAATTTTGGCCAGTTTTGTAAGAATGAGTATTGACAATTTTTTAATTAACCCATTGTTTAATTAAAAAGTTTATTCGAGTATTTCAGACGAGATAATCAAGATGTCAATACATAAGACGATTTGGTGACTAGACTTCTTGCGAAGATGATGAGTTAATTTCTTCGAATGAAAAAATTAATTGATACGTTTTGAAATGGAAAAAGTTGATATTGTGGAAGATGAAAGATTGGAATGGAGTTGAGGCTTCAACAAGGCGATTTTGATAGACGTAGTTGAGGCGAGCGTCGAGGTGGAAGAGAGTTTGTTTCATCCATAGTGGTTTAAGATTTTTCCGATGCAAAACTAATCCTACTTCTATGTTAATTATTATCCACAAACTCATTTTTCTTCGTCTACGTGAGTTCGTGGCCATAGAGCATTTCCATATTTTATAGTGGTTCATGGATTAATCCAAGTGAAATAAGAATGGTTCCTAATGAACAAATTCTTTAAAAAACTAGAAAGCCAACAAATGGCATTTCTAGTGACTACCATATTTTCTAACTATCACTAAAATTAAGTATATCATATACCAATCTATAATTTACTTAATTAAAGAGTGAGACGTACCTTAGCCTTCAAGAGAAATTGCTTTAAAATCTTCAAGATAGCAAGCAATAAGGATGAGGATTTATGGAAATCCTATATGGGTTCTTCAATTTGTTTGACGAAAGTCAAAGGGTGCTTATAGATGATTGACCTTGGAAGATATGGTGATTTAGCCATTTGATCCCCATCGTTTCATGGGTCTGAAATTATTGATTTCGAACATGTTTTGTATTTGATTTGAACACATGCACGGTGAACATCTTTCACATTGAGTAAAGCTTAGTTGGTGTGGATGATTTCACATTGTGTAATTAGTGTTAGAGTAATTTGGTCAACCACTTGGGTCTCTCCTTGGTGAGGTGTCTTGGACCATGTGAGAGATGTGAATTTTCTTTTCTTCTCGGAGGAGGTGTTTTAGACCTCATTGTGGGTTTAATAATTCCGACTCCGGGTTTTAAGGAAGGTTTGTAAAAACGTTTTACCTCATCATCACTTGCAATAGGAATTTTAGTATTGTTTATAAGTATAAATTTTGGTTTTGACTTTGTGTTTGATTCTATCAAATTTTTTTTCAACTCGACTTCTGAGCTTTACAAAAATTTACTTGTTTGGTTTTTCGCTAGGTGACCCTTTGATAAAATTTACTTGTTTGAGAACTTAGGCTGTGTTTGGCAACAAGCGTTTTGAAGCATTTATGAGCGACAAGCGGTAAGCATTTTAGATCAAAAGCTTGCTTGTTTGGCAATACCTCAACAAGCGTTTGAATATTGTTTAACCGCTCTAATCTCAAATGCTTCTTGAAGAAGCATTTTGAAACTGCTCTAAGCAGTTTGTTATAAAATTACATTTATGCCCTCAAATATAAAATTTATACGTACTTTCTTTAATTAGGTTAAATGCCTTTTTTTGTAATTTTATACTTTTTAATTACAGCTTACAGCTACGTTACCAAATACCTTTTTTAAACAAACACCTACTGCTTACTACTCCTTCTTACTACTCTTGCTTACTGCTCCTACTCCTGTTACTGCTTACTGCTACTGCTACGTGTCGCCAAACATACCCTTTATATTAATTTTCTAAGTGCGTGATACTATAGTTAATATTAATGTAGCTAAGATATTTCTTTTCTAAGCTTCTCATTTGACATAACTTGCATTCTTCATTTACTTCCTTACCTTTTTCTAACCTAGATAATTTATCTTTTAATTCTAGTGCTTCATTTTCTAATTTTATTTTAGCTTGTTTTAAAGTTTTATTTTTAGCCATGACTTTTAGTCCTATTTTGCATAGTCTACTATATTCACTATCTAAGTCATTTTCGTCTAATGATGATTGGTCATCACTAAAGTATTCGGTTTCGGAAAGTACCTCATTAGAAGCTTTAGCCATAAGACACTTTTCGTCCTTTGTCTTCTCCTCTTCATCTTCGTCGCTATCACTCCAAGATCCTCCAACAAACGCCTTTTGATTTTGATATTTTGATTGTTTCGGACATTCTCCGATGAGATGATTTGGATCTCCACACTTAAAACATTTTCTTTCGCCTTTGTCATTTTTGCCGTCTTTATTTCTTTGGAATGATTTTCTTTCTTCGTGTGGTTTGTACTACGTATTCGTCCTCTGTCTTTTGCAAGAATTTCTTGAAGTCTCCTTCCGGCCATGGGCGCCATTCTTTCAGCTTCACCTATCGGAAGGTTGAGCTTATCATCATCCACTAGATTCCTTTCTAGCTTTCAAGGCAATAGATCTACTTTGTTCTCGTTTGCTTTTGTCGGTTTCAGAATCTTTCTTTATTACTTCTTCATAAAACCTTCAAATTTCACAATATTAAGTTCCTCAAGTGATAGCGTTGTTAGATTTTCTTTGATCTTCAATCGTCATGTCTTTTAGCGCGCCCTATTGGATGTAATTGCCCTAGAAATTTCCTAAACACAAGTCTTGCTAGAAAACTTTAATCAAAGTGTTTTTATACTAGTAATAATCAGTATTGTTAAATTTAGCAAATGCATTATCTATTGACTCCTATTCGCGAAAATCAAAAATTATTCATATTGTTGAACAAGGAAAATCTATTTGTTAGCTTTTGACTTCGATTTTTACCTTGATGTGTGTTTTAACATAGTATCCCCAAATTTCTTTTGCGGTTTTGACCACTAAAATATTCTTTCGTATTCTTTATGTGAGACATATGCATAATAAATTTACCTTTTTAGCTTTATATTATTTTTTGCAAGTTTCTTATTTATGATCATTGTTTTTGTTATGATTATGACAAATTCTTCCTTTTTTGTTTCCAAGGATTATTTTGATGTGGAGGTAATTCATAACTCATCTCGGGTAATTAAAAGCCTGTGATATTGTTCTGTTGTCTTCCACTTTTGGGGTGGGTTAGCGGTGGGGGATGATATATTATATTCATCACTTTATTATAATGGTGGTTTTTGATAAATTGCCGTTCTTATTTTTTTATGTATCCTTTAGATCGTTTCTTTGTCTATAATACCCATTATATTTTTTTTATTCTTGTGTTGGTCGTGGCTCTGTTAACAATTGTGGTATAAACTAGATAAGGGGGGTGGTTTTGGGGTAAGCGGGGGATGTGTTGGGGGTGGGAGGGGTTGTTTTTAGTGTGTTGCGAAAAGCGAGTGTGGGTTAGGCCTTCATACTCTGCTATTTTTTAATATCCTTGATAATAGATTTAATCTAAATAATTTTAATAGGGATTGTACTGAGCCAAATAAGGTTATAGCAATGGAGAAAAGAGTAAGGACAATCAACCACAACGCGAGGAGGAAGGGAAATTTATCAGTGGTTCGGATAACGAAGCAACTCGTCGGCCTACTCCACTACCTACGTGCATCCTATAATCGAGTGTGTTTCTTCACTATGTCAACTTGCTCCATTTTGGCGTGTGATCGGGTAGGGTGAAGGGTGATCCCGTGTACTATAACGGGAGCCGGGGTGTGATTGGGAACGTCTCGTTGAGTTTGGGAGTGGGGGTTGGAGAGTGAGTGTTTTCGTTGATTGCAACGGTAGGATATTAGGAAGGATCCGTCAGTGATAAGGTTAGGATATTATATATTAAGTATATTTAATGGATATTAGTCATAATTTGGGGTATAAAGGTGGGGGAGGATATACAATAGTCGGATTGTAGGATAGGAGTCGGGATCTAGTTAATTTCATCTATTGGATTTTTATCGTGTTGCTTAATTGTCGGTATTCACAATTCACATAAAGAGTTGTTCTAACTCACAACTTATAAGATTTACAATCATGATTTTAAAAAGTGTGATATGGGGACTGCAACAAGATTGGCAATTAACTCACTTGAGGTGTAATACTTCTTTCACTTGATGATGGGCAGTATTTTTCTCTGTGTACTTGAGGGAATTAAGCTCTGGAATCACTTGGAAACAAAGCTTTTTTGATTAGATAGATCAAAGGAGTTTAATGAGATGTGTGGTTTGTTAGATCAGAAAGATATGAGTGCAAAGGGGTGTATAATGGTTAAGGAAAAGGTCCTACATATTATTTAAATAGGGACAAACTGGAGGAGCTGTCTACCTTTGGGCGGTACCTCTTAAATTAGGTGGGCGGTCCTTAAAAATTTATAGGGCCGCCCGATGGTATTTAAAGGGGGCGCCCTAGACTAGGGGCTCCCAGTTTTTCTTTTGTGTAGATGGAATTTTCTGGAACTTTTATCAGCGTTTTAGGTCCGAAATTTAATTTTTAAAATATTTATTTTGATAAAACATTTCTTTTACATTGTAGGAAATGTTTTGTAACGTTTATAAAATTGGTTAACAACATTTTATATAAAAGTGTGAGGTTGAATAAAAATGTCATTGATCATAAAATGGCTTTAAGCATTTATCTTATACATACCTTTAAGTGATATAATTTTCGAAATTGAAAATTTACTATTATTACTTGTTTTAGTTTAATTTTTCCATTGATCGTTTTTATATTTTGTGATTATCAAAATGTAAAGATGTGAAAAATATTAATAATGTTTTTAGGCATTATTTCTATCAACACTGATATAGAACACAGTTGTATAAATGAAGACGATCATACGGTACTCAATTCTTTGTTAAATACAATGCTGAAGTTTCCATTATCCAAATACTAAAACAGATATACATGAGACTACTAGTAGGTCGAAGTTCAATGTTCCTAGCTTGATAAACATGTTTGGTACAAGACATTCACTTTGTAAAAAGTACCAACTAAGTTGTCATCTGAGTGAACTTTGAGAATACTTGTTTCAAAACTTAAAGGTTTTGAATAAACCGATGATTGTCATTTTGTATATGTGCGTTCAAGTGCTAATACTTTTATACTAGCATTCATTAAAATACATTATATAGGTTGTTTGATACAAGCAAGGAACCTCTTTATGAGAACAGTCTTAATAATCAGCTTCATCCCCAAACTGTTAAAGTTTTCTTAATCTTTAATGACTAGTGCAACTATCGCTTGTAATCATAGAATGTCATAGTCAGTAGGTATTATCAGTTTTGCATGATAAAATTCTGCACCAGCGACTAGCGTTTGAGAAATAATTCAATCAACATATAATTCTTTAGTGATGTATTCTCAACTCTTATCTCCCTTATTAAAATCAAGGTTTAGGTATAACTTAATGATTCATGTCTTCTAGTCCTGTGCATGCCTCTGGGGTAGAATTTTCTCTTCATTTGTTGTCTAATAGCTTTCACCCTTGGGTTTCCCGTTTGTTGTAGGTTTCAGATGGATTCATGCAACCATGGAGCGACAATTAGTAGTTGTACTTTTCTTGTCTTTCTTATTGTTCTCCTCCATGTTCGGTACACGTTAAAGTGGGTACTTTTTTTTTTTGGGGGCGTTAGCTGATGCGTCGAGTGTTTATACCTTGTGATTGAGTCCGGGAAGCTTGGTCCCAAACCAACTGGTTGTCTATGTTGTGTCTTTAGACTTATTAATCGAGTATGTTTATCTTAGTAAACATGTGTCTTACAAGGTTGTTTATTTTATTTCTTAATATTTTTCGATTAGAACTAACTAGTGGATTTAAAATCCTAGCCTTAGGAGAAAGATTATTTTCTATATTGTTGGACAAAACATTTAAGATCAGATATAAGAAAGACCAATACAATTATGCTCCGAATAGCTTTTTAAGGTCGTACTCATGAGATCTCTTTGTTTTCATTCAAAATCAAATTTTGATTTAAACTTAACGATTCCCTAGTCCTAGAATGACATGACTCTATTCACTTGGATTTTACAGACTTGCACATATTTCTAAACGATTAACGGTGGATTCAATAAAACTCCTAGCTTGATTACACAACGTCTCTCGCAAAGGTAATCATTCAATGTAGGTGTTTTGACATCCAATTGCCATATTTCATATTCAAGGGAATCAAGTATGGCTGATTATATCTTTTTTCTTTTAAGCCTTGCAAGGAAAAGAAGCTTCCTAATCATTGTCAAAATCGCTTGTGTATAAGTGAAACCCTTATCAAAGGCGTGTGTTTCACCAATCGTGTGTATATTTTTTCCATTTTAGTATTCTCCTAGACGAACCAATTTAACTTCTACAGTATCGTTCAAATTGGTGGAAAAGAGTCAATTTATATTCCAAAAATGATTTTCTTTTATGCGACTATTATACTACATTTATTATGTCGTTAGCTAGTGCTTCAGAAACGGTTGTGTAGAAGAGAACTTTTTCCAACTAAGCAGAGATGCTCCCCCAGACTTTCTTTGTGTAAGTGAGAGATTTTTTTCCAAATAACGCAGCGAGACCAAGTCGTGCAACATCTAAAATTGTTATCGTTTGGGATGTATAATGTACGCTGACTAGGTTTCTTGACTCTAGGTTTTGCTATTATAAACTACGCTTAACGTTTACCGATAATCAACAAATCAGAATCTTTAGTTAAGACTTAATTGAGAGTCTTCCCCATTCTATAACCTGATGGTTTGTCTTAGTTACCATTCGTGATTCGGCAAACCATATTTTGATAAACACGGGCCTCAAACCAATACTCATTTTTGTTTGTTAACCTTGATAAGATAGAGGTATGTGTAGTTTAAAGTTATAAAAATCCGAAACAACTATCAACAGAGTTGGATTGTAGACAGTCATAAACCATATCCATAGCGATATGTGGTAAATTCTCTGACGTGTAATGGAGGGATTTTGAGTGGATCCATATATTCACAATTCCATAGTTAACTGTAATACCCTTGGGCTCTCCTCTACTTGCCAATTTGTTACAAAATCAATAATGGCCCATTAACTGTAATTTTAAGCCAATTGCATGCTACTAAGTAGAATAGTCTTATAGAAGATAAAGGATTTTATGTACATGTCCCTTATCAATAAAGAGTAAGTCATTATACACGTTATTCGAATCTTTGCATTATTATGTCTTAGTGAAGGTCAAGGATTTTATGTACATTCCTTAACAAGAAGACAGAACATCTTAATCGCTAACTTTACGTTTTATAGTCTTATTTGAACATTTCCAATGACTTCATGTACTCTTGTCCGCGACTAGGGAGACATGACAAGTCTAATTGCCTTACTTTTTTTAATGTATACTTGATACAGGGTAAGGATCCCTAGATATGTTTATGACTTACAAGAAGAATTTTTCTTTTTTTTTTAGTATTTTGAACGCCGACACTTGACGTCATCAGGTATATTTCAAGTGTTATTACATAAGTCTTTATTGTTGTTCTTTTCCAACCCAGTGGTACACAAATCATTGAGACAGTATCATAATTCCTTAGATAACCTAATACGCTTTGGCTCACATACTTGCCAATTTGTTCAAACATAATGACATTAACATTAATTTCAAGCCAATTGCATGCTATAACGTAGAAGTCTTAGAGAAGTTCAAGGACTTTATGTACATGTCTTAACTAGAAGACATAACACGTTAATTGCTAACATTACGTTATAAGTCTTTGAACATTTCAATGACTTCATGTACATGTCGTGACAAGGAGAAATGACAAGTCAATTGCTTACTTTTTAGGGCTTTGAACAGTTCAAGGACCTTATGTTTATGTCTTTATAAGAAGTCACAAGCATATTAAATAAAGTATTATTGAACGCCGACTCTTGGCTTCAAATATCTTTTCAAGTTAATTACATTCTTCTTTTTGATGTCTTTACAAGAAGACACAATCATATTGGCTAAACCTTTTAGTGAATATGATGAAGTAGGTATTTATTATTTCTTGACACTAGTTCTAAGTAGGGCAACATACATCAAGGTGTATAAGTCCTAGTAGAATATTAGCTTTCTTACCATGCGGTTAAGAAAAACCATTAGTCATATTGTTATGTGTTATACCTTGCACACAATTAAGATTTTTCCCACTTGTGCACGACACAATATCAAGCATTTATACAAACAAGTAAGCATATTATGAGTCAGCTTACGATCCTGAGACTAGTGGGTTATGAGTCCACCACGCTTTCTGTATGTTTGTATGAATAATATGACAATGTCACATATATGATATGATTTAAGTCAAAACTAAAATCACATTTGCATTACAAGTATATATAGAACTTTATTGTTTAATAAGCCATCGTGCATAAATATTGTATAGATAACGTCTCAGGCAGCGACATGAGAAAAGAGACCAGTTATCTAATAGAATAATATGCAATGATTCTTATAAAATTATGATGCTTCATATGTGAAAAGTAATGTATTATTTCAAGATCAGCTAGAAATAAAATGGGTCACTTACAAGGTGATAAGCTCATAGCTCCCACTGAATTTAGACAATATTACATATGCGTCTATATCAGTAGTAAAATGCATCGCTCCCACTGAATTTAGACAACATTACATATGCGTCTATATATCAGTAGTAAAATGCATTGCTCCCACTGGATAAGACAACATTATATGTGTGTCTATACCAATGAAGTGCAAGTAGCAATTTATTTACTTTTCTACTCTTTGAATATCTGCACATTATCACTAATGTGAGCCTCATAGACTAGTAAACATGTACTTAGATATTCAAAGGAGTGCATCAAGTTCTACTATATATATGATGGACTAGCCATTAATGTCATTCTTTAACTTGAAAGTTTTGCATGCAATTCCTCCTTCTACATTACCTCAAGGATGTGTAGAATTTTAGGAAAAATATTAAGTTTAAGGAAAACTAGTAGAAAACATGCTATTAATTTCCTTTTCTCTTTTGCGATTTATTTGAAATTTCCATTTCTAATTATTAAAACTCATACTATGTCTTGACGCTTCAAGATGTATCGTTTGGTGGCTATAGAAAACATGTTCTCTAGTAATCCAACTAAGATGTGCAACCTTACTTAACCGTTTGACCTTTACAAGACAAAACGATTTCTCAAGTAAGTATGCTTTGAGTTTGATTAGGATTGGAAAATTCAAGTGTTCCTATTATAGCTTTCTCATACAAGTAGAAAGGATAGGAATAAGTCTTTTTCTTACAAGGAAAGAAGACTTAGTTTGTCTTCCTCTAATAAGGAAAGGAAACAAACTTTTGTTTACGGTTTGTGTTGCATAAATGTCATTAATAGAAATTACAAAGTTCAATTTAGTATTTTCGATAATTATCCTTTTAAAATTAACTACCCAAGTTTATAATATAAAACAATTAATTTTACGAAAGGCTAAGATCCTCATTGAGGTTCCACCATCACATCAGTTGATCTGCTAGCAATGATAGATTCAATAGGTAGGTAACGTTTACCAATTGCAAAACCTGTGCAATTCTTAGACCATATGGGACTCATGACATTTGTAACCGGAGAAACAATGTCAAGCTGGCATGTTTAGTCCCATCCTTGCCTCGAGCCAAGGTCTCACCTGCTTAACTCGATTAAGTCATCCAATGCGAGAACATGCGAGAATATATCTAGGTCTCACGCATAGAGAATAATCACCTTGGGTTACAATTCACCTACGTCTCACGCAGAGCAAAAAGTAATTGCAAGTGATCTCAACCAATTGGACGGCATGACTTAAATTTGACGGGTATTATTTTTGATAAATACATGATCAAAAAATGTGTACGAGGAAGCATGCATTCATCCTTCGTAGCACAAGTTAAAAAACTATTTTTAACTTAAGTCTAATACTTGTTTTTATGTGTGTCAAGTTGTTCATTTTCATGACTAATATATAACCTAGGTGGAATAAATATTAGTTTGAACAATACATAAATTAAATAACAATCATAACATTTATTTAGTGTTATAAATACAAAAACCCGTGTTTAGTTTCAAATCATATTTAAACCTTTAAACTAAAACAAAGATTTAGTTTCTAAAAATGGTTTGTGTTTTATTTTTTGTTTTATAAAAACGTTTGCAAGTTTATATACATTCTAAACTTATATAAGAGCAAACAAACAAACACAACCACAAGTATGCAAAGCCTCAACCGATGAAAAAACCTATGCTTGGTCTTGTGAGCCATCACAAGAACCAAAAAATCAACTAAGGGTTAACCACACAACCACAAGGAGGGCTCCCACTTGCTTTAAGAACCATCATGAGCAAGTGAAACCCATAATGAACATGATGCCCAAAACTGCCATAAAATTTCAGCTGACTTGACGGTCCAGAAACTCCTAGAAGGATTCTTCCCCAATCTGAGCTCTAGTTACAGAAATTGTAGCACCATGAGTTGTACACCTGCTCTAAAAATTTTAGCTCAGCTCTAACCTCCTTTAAGAACTCCGAAAATCCATTTTTTAGTGGAGGTTACTCCAGCAGCTCCGAATTTGACTTTATGCCTTTAACTTTTGCGCCATTCGAATCCAAACATCGGTTACAATAATTTTATGATTAAATACATTTATCCTATCATCTAACTACTGTAAAGTGCCCAAACAATGGCTACAACAAAAATTAAAACCATACAAAAAGAAGCCGAAACAATGGCAAAACCCAAAACTGAAATTAAATGCAATATCAAGCGAATCAAGTCACAAGTGGTCAAGGTTTTCATTGGCTTTGCATACACAACATAATAATACCATAGTATCATGTATTAACAAGGTGTTGGCTAAGTCCATGGCCAAACATGCATGTATTTGCCATGGATACAAAATAATTAACAAGAAATAAATTGTTAGCCAACGAATCGAAGAAATAAATTAACTAGAATTAAAACCCCGATTGGTACGTGTAACCAATGGCTTAAGGATCACTTAGTACTATATTAAAGACCTTATAACAACCATATTAATTCAGAAAATAATGTCCAAAGGGCTGATTTAAAACCGATTCAAGAATCGTTCTAAAATGCGCGATTTAGGCCCTTTTACACGTACCCGATAACAAAACCAATTAAAGTATGCATAAAAAATGGCTATGGGATCAAAAATCACAGATCATAAGACCCCTTAAGGGTCGAATTACAAAAAATAAGCCCTAGGGGCTGTTTTAAAATTATCCTTTTGAATCCATCAAAAACACGCGTTTTTAGCCATTTTTACGCATACACGATGATCATATGACATCATATGATGGCTCTTGATACCACTATAGGTGCTGATTAAATGAATATCATATAAACAAATATAAAATGCAGCGATCATGCACCTATTAACGAATCCATAGAGTCATATGATCAATCATAATAAAACAAGAAGAGTAATACCTTTGTAGAGTGATCGGTAGAATCAAATGGTGGCCTTCACCTTAACACGAAACACCCAATGAAACCAAATGATCAATGGAGATCACCTCTATGATGTATCCACACTACACTTCCTTGTATACCAAATAGATGCTAGTCTTAACCCCGTAGCCTTGTAAAACACCTTGAATGAACTAGATTTAAAGAGTTGGATCAAGAAAACTAAAAACCCTAGATGGGAATTAGTTTTTTGCCGTGTACATATAGAGAGAAAATAGGGGAGAAGATTTGGTAAATTGTTGAATACGATTAATGAGAAGATATGCAATATATTTATAACCAAAACTAGATCTTATCTTCTCCTTTTCCTCCTTATGGGCCTCCCAATAGTAATACCGAGTTACGTGTGTTATTTATATACCATAAATACAATAAACACGATATATAAAATGATACCTCAGTGTATATGTGTGTGACCCCATAGGCTCACATATGTCTAGCCATATAATTATTTATAATGACACGAGCATACTCTAACAGTTATTACCCTGTAAAGGAAAATGTTATAGCTGACACTTTAAGGTGAAGGGAACGGATAAGATTACTAGGATTCAAATTTTAGTCACAACAAATAAATTTTAACCCGCCGTCACAAATCTTGGATGCTCAAACTGAAGCAATTAAGGAGGAAAATGTCGAGGATGAAAAATCTTGAGTGGTATAGACAAGGAATTGAAACCAGTCCTAATAAGACTCTCTGCAATAAGAAAACGAAGTTGGTTAACACATTTTAGGAGGATTAAGATAAGTACCCGCACCTCTTCGCCAACAC
>BQNB010077410.1:14789-30855 GCA_026074375.1 Tanacetum coccineum | reverse complement strand
AGCAACTTTTTATTTTCTTTCAATCAAAAGTTCTTCATTGTTTAATCTTTTGTGCCATTGATCTTGTGCTTAATCCATGGAACACCAGATTTGGATGGGTAAGATTTCTTCGATCAAAGGATGAAACTCCTCAAGTGATTGAGAAGTTTATTGTGAAGACTCAAAGAGCTCTCAATGCTACTGTTAGCTGGTCATCCAAAAAGCAGAAAAGTACCGCCATCTCCACTACGGAGGCTGAATACATCGCCCTATCAGGATGTTGTGCTCAAATCCTCTGGATGCGTTCTCAACTCCGAGACTATGGATTTGCGTTCAACAAAATTCCGATGTATTGTGACAATCAAAGTGCTATTGCTCTATGCTGTAATAGTGTTCAACACTCGCGCTCCAAGCACATTGATATCCGTCATCACTTTATCAAAGAGCAGGTTGAAAGGAAAGTTGTTGAGTTGTATTTCGTGGAGACTAAATACCAACTGGCTGACATTTTTACGAAGGCCTTACCGAGAGAGCGCTTCGCAACTCTACTCCCACTGCTTGGAGTTAAACGATTGCAAACTTAGTGATCGAAAGGCTGGTTCCAAGGGGTTATCTGGTATTTTTGAATGCTAAAGCATTGTATCATTGTGTATATTTAAAAAAAAATCAAAAAAATTAGCTAAATGGCTTGCAGTTATTTCAGACTGTAACCCGGTCTTATCCCAGAGATTTAGTGTACGTTTCAGTGCATTATTTCTTTACAGACAAGAAGTTGTCTAAGCCCCGAACCATTTTTCTCTTAAACAACTTGTTTTCTCAAACATGTTCGGGTTAACCAAATCAAACATTGACACGGGTCATTGTTTGAGGGGGAGAATCAGGTATACTAACAGTTGTTGCAGGTCAAAAGGACGTACTGTTGCTGATTCTATTGCTGAAAGATTGACACGACCAACCGCTTACAAGTTCAAGACAGATTGCAGTATCATTCCTGTCTGGGTATTCTAAAGGTCTTGTTTCAATTGCTCACTTGATATTTGTGCTATTTCACCTCACCTCATACTTTGAGGGGGAGATTGATACATTTTAAGTCCATTCTAGATCAAAACCATTCAACAGTTTCATACTTTTGATCGGGGGAGAAAATGTGACTTAAACATGTAAAACGGATAATTAATGATTCGATTGATTCTAAAATGCTAAAGTCCTATCCATGCATGTGCTAAACATCTTTCGATTATCGACGCACATGTGTAGGGGGAGCATAAGTGTTAATATGATCAAAAATGTCAAGGTACCAAAAGTTTGTGTTATACACACGTATCTTGATAAATGACAAAGAATCTTTTGTTTCATGTTCGTGAAAGTGATCTTATGGAATGCTGAGGAAAGAGATGTTGTACCACCAGGGTATTCGTATGAATGCTCATGCCTGGTCTTCGGACTGCGCCCACTAGTGAAGTGGATTTCCATAAATGTACTTGTACAAGTTTGGATTTCCCAAGGCACTTCATATCTTTCGGGATATATTTCAAAACATCATCAGAAGCATTCTGATTTAAACTTTCGTTTGTGCCCCAAACAAATTTTATAAGCACATCGAATGTTTTTCAAATCATTTTTGCCACAGGCCTTCTACGGTACTTAATTGTATTAAGAAGTAAAACGCTGAAAAAGGAATTGTACGGTATAGTCAGCAGATAGTAACTGTACTGACTCACTCTTTACCATTCTATTAGTAGAAATACTTATAGTGTGTTAGTCTTCGGACATCTGGTCTAGAGAACGGCGAACATTAGGGAATCTGATACTTAGGTATTAGAGGAACTAGCTTGTCACGTGCCGGAAAACCTGTCAAGAAGGTTCTTTAAGAAGGTTCTATTAATGAATTTATTGATCAAGGTGCAGTATTACATACTGTAATCATTGATCCTCACGGATCAGAGGTAATGGTAAAACCGACTGATTGTGTATCGTCTATACGTCGGTCCCCCACCCCCCCCCCCACCCATCCCCCTTCAAATATAAAACCTTGTGTGTTCTCAAAATGTTCTTTTCTTCTAGTACTACATTAAGTGGATTTTACATAACAATAGGTTTTGTTGGTGACATCAAATTGTTATATCATGGCTTATATGAGACTCAAAAGTTTCCGTTGCAAGACACATGCTCATTATCCATACACAGTATCTGAAGTAATCAAGAAAAGGTTTTCATACCAAGGCTTCCGCACAATCTCTGAGAATTCAATGTTCTTCTTCAAATTCTAAAAGTTACAATGATTGGAAGGAGAGACATCATCAAAAGCTTTCAAAGATTTCCTAACAGATTTGAAGCTTGTGAGATCTAAAGACTCAGCGTTAGGCAAAGTCTAAGTGGAAAGGAGTTCACAAAGTAATTCAAAGAAGTAAAGCTTAAACAAGTAAAAAGATAAAGATCTAGTCATCAAATTCAAATTCTGAGATCAGATCAGGTGTTAACGTTTGGGAATTACCAATGCACAACAGTGAAGTACACCATCAACATCGAGCTAAAGAGACCAGGTCGAAGTGAACTTCTCATGACCTCATCTAGGGGGAGTTGTTAGGTTCACCTAAATGGACCCAAACAAAGAAGCTTCGGTCACTCGAAGTTACAAGACAAAAGTCTAGCTCGAAAGACTATGTTATTTAATGTTTATTATGTATAAGGGCCAAGATGTAAAAAGCTCAAATAGAAAGCCCTCAAAGGCAAATCCTTATATATAAAAATATCCTAGTTTAGTTCAAAATTAGGTTAGCTTCTCCATTAATTTATTTTTTCATATTATGGGTTGTAGCCCACTTTGGATAGTTTAGGCAAGTTTGATGGCAAAAGTGATGAAGGTTTCTTTGTTGGATATTCTTTGAGTAGTAAAGCTTTTAGGGTATACAACACTAGAACCAAGAGGGTAGAAGAAAACTTGCATATTGGGTTTTTAGAGAATAAGCCTATGATAGAAGGGACTGGTCCAAATGGCTGTTTGATATTGATTCTCTAACCCAATCTATGAACTATGTACCAGTTACTGCAGGTACAGTTTCTAATGACTCTGCAGGTACATCAAAAGAAAACAGTCAAGATTGCATTGTGATGCCAATTTGGAAAGATACTTCATACTTTGATTCACCTACAAAGGATGTTGATAATGGTGAACCAAAAACTACTGATGATGCTCAAAAGCAGGTTGAAGATGGTTTAAATAATGAGAATGCTGAACAAGAAAGGTTTGCAGATGATAGCAGTACTAAGGATGTTAATGCTGTTGGGCAACAAGTTCATACTGCCAGTACTTATGTTAATACCGGTAGTCTTAAATTTAATGCTAGTCCAAATGACGAAGACAGCACTAAAGAAGAACCAGAAGTTGATTTGGGGAACATTACAAATTCCTATATTGTTCCAACCACTCCCAATACAAGAATTCATAAAGATCACCCAATTGACAATGTGATTGGTGAAGTGCAGTCAACTGTTCAGACAAGAAGAATGTCAAAACCTACTTCTAAACAAGGGTTTCTCAATGATGTGTATGAGCAGAAAACACATGATACCCTAAATACTTGTTTATATTCTTGTTTCCTATCACAGATTGAAGCAACAAGCATTGCTAAAGCTCTATCTAATTTATCCTGGGTGGAAGCAATGTAGGAAGAACTCCTACAATTCAAACTTTAACAAGTTTGGATACTGGTGGATATCCCTAATGGAAAGAAGGCTATTGGAACAAAATGGGTCTTTAGAAACAAGAAAGATGAAAGGGGAATTGTGATTAGGAACAAAGCAAGGTTAGTTGCACAGGGTCATAGACAAGAAGAAGGTATTGATTATGAAGAAGTGTTTGCACCTGTGGCAAGAATTGAGGCAATAAGATTGTTTTTGGCCTATGCTTCTTTTATGGGTTTTCTAGTATATCAAATGGATGTAAAGAGTGATTTCTTATATGGAACCATTGAGGAAGAAGTCTATGTTACTCAACTACCATTATTTAAAGATCCTGACCATCCAGACAAAGTTTACAAGGTGGTCAAGACACTTTATGGTTTGCATCAAGCACCAAGAGCATGGTATGAAACTTTGGCTAACTATCTTTTGAGTAATGGGTTTAAAAGGAGCAAGATAGATCAGACATTATTTATCAAGAAGCAAAAAGGAGATATTTTGCTTGTACAGGTCTATGTAGATGACATTATCTTTGGCTCAACAAACAAGGAGTTATGTATTGGTTTTGAAAAGCTAATGAAAGATAAGTTTCAGATGAGTTCTATGGGAGAACTAGCTTTCTTTCTAGAATTACAAGTACAACAGAAGGAAGATGGAATATTTATCAGTCAGGATAAATATGTAGCTAAAATTTTGAAGAAATTCAACTACTCTAATGTGAAGTCTGCTTCAACTCCTGTTGACTTGGAAAAACCTTTGGTCAAGGATGGAGATGCTGAGGATGTCATGTTTGCAGTATGTGCATGTGCTAGATTTCAAGTTACTCCTAAGACATCACATCTCTTAGTAGTCAAGAGGTTTTTTAGATATTTGAAAGGCAAACCAACTTTAGGCCTTTGGTATTCTAGGGATTCTCCATTTGAACTGGTTTTGCTTATACTGATAGTGACTATACTGAAGCAACTCAAGATAGGAAGTCTATAACTGGAGGTTGTTAGTTTTTGGGAAACAGGTTGATAACTTGGCAGTGTAAGAAGCAAACTGTAGTTTCCACTTCTACAACTGAAGCTGAATATGTGGCTGCTGCTAATTGCTGTGGACAAGTACTCGGGATTCAAAACTAATTGCTGGATTATAGGTACAATTTCATGAACACTGTCATTAATATTGACAATAACAGTACTATCTGCATTATTGAAAATCCTGTTCAACATTCTAAAACAAAACAAATAGAGATTAGGCATCATTTTATAAGAGATTGCAACACTAAAAAGTTAATAAAAATGGTTAAAATAAGATCGATGCAAATCGTGCTTTATCTGAGGTTCCCGAGTCGGTATAGTGTCGTGGTCACAATGATTAGGGAGACATCGCTACAATCCGGAAATTAAAAGATGCTCTCCTCTTTATTTGACGAGATAGATAAGAAGGCCCTAATACCAAATCACCTGAGCTAGAGTCTTAGTTGCATGATAACCATGCAGGGTTAGTCACACATGCAAAACGAAAACTATTTCAAATCAAATGAAACTATTTTGGAACAAAAACCAACACAATATCATTATGCTTTTTTGGCCCACGAATGATATTCATGGCTTGTAGGTAAATAAATGCGGGCAAAGGGATCTTGTAAATAACATGCCGTTTGAGGCCAATGCTTCTGTTTGGGGGGCACTTCTTGGTGCTGCAAAAACTCATAAAAACGTTGACCTTGGCGAAATAGCTGCCCACAAGCTAATGCTTCTTCAACCAGAAAAATCAGGAACCCATGTTATTCTTTCCAATATATACGCATCAGTTGGTTTATGGGAAAAATAGCGAAAAGGAGCTTCTCTTATCATACCATAGTGAGAAACTCAGAGTTGCGTTTGGGCTCATAGCCACGCCTCCAAGAGCTCCAATTAGGGTTCAAAAGAACCTTCGAGTCTGCATAGACTGCCATACTTTTTTGAAATATGCTACAGTAGTAAAGTTGTTGCGAGAGAAATAATTGTCAGAGACATCAAACGGTTCCACATTTCAGAGACGGATCTTGTTCTTGTGGCGATTATTGGTAAAGCTTTTACAAGGTAAAATCTTTTTAAAGAAATGTATCGCCTTCATTTATGGTTAATTCTAGGTGCAAGGGAGAACAGTTCCCTTGAAAATTTTGTATTCTGCTTACCTTTAAAGGTGCATAATGATCAGCAATAGCTTTAGATTTTCAGCTGTGTTTGACACATCTAATTCATGCTTAGCTAACTTTTTTAGTAAACCATCGCCTCCGTAGACATAAAACTTAACATCCAACCGAACCCATTTACCTAGTTTCAGGTCGAGTCTCGCATTATTGGCGGGAAAGCTCCTCCAGGTTATGAGATTGCAAAGAAGATCGTCAAACTTTGTCACGCTGTTGCAGAAACAATCAACGACAGTATTGTAGGGGTCCTCCTTAAACTGGTAAAATTATCATAAAGTTTTGGTATTTCTTTTATTCTTCTAGTGGGGCCGGTACATATATTTGCCTTGCAGGTTTTTATTCCCGATTACAAAGTTTCGGTTGCTGAGTTAGTTATTCCCGGGAGTGACCTTTCACAACACATATCGATATATTGATTATATGATATTTTTTGGAGGCATAGGAACAATTTGTGTAATTTACTCTTTAAAATATCATTGTTTGTGTTTGTTTTGTATGCAGCACTGAGACCATGAGGCTTCAGTGAACGTAAGCATGAAGTTTTTTATCTCTTAGGGATGGGTACTTCAAGTCTCTATTGCGACACCCGTAGAAAATGGAAAATATATTCTATCTCGTGGGCTTGGACTTTGCTAGTTATTTGGAAGCTCAGGTAAGCTTATTATATGCTTAATACATCGAGTTTAACAGTTCTTGATTTCGTGCCTAAGAAATTTTTTAAATTCCCTCCAATCTGCGCAACTGCAGGCTGCTGCAGACAATTAGACAAAGCATGTGTTGATTAGGATAAGTGGAGCGAGATGAGCATACTTTGTACTGCTGATCTGGTAGATTTAGTAGTGATCGAACTATAGAAGATTAGGTCGAGCAAACGTGGGGAATAGCACCTTGTAAATGTCCCTTCTAGCAGTTCATATGTTGTTCAGTAAAACTACTTATGGTATATGTATTAGGCACTATATGGATTCTACATTTAACCGTGATCTATAGATATAATGGTGAAATAAAAATCACATTGAACTTCTATAGACCGACGCAAATACAATAGTACACATTAAGGCCGATCTGCGTCATTTTTGATTATTTTTACATAACTAATAAAGACATATGTTTCGACCTGCCTAGTTAAAGATGTCGTTCACGAAGTTTATGTAAGGATACCCAAAAATGTACATAAGCAAGAATAATATTCTTGTATTAAGGTGAATGCATGTAGAACATTTCTTGTAAATATTAGATTAGAGAGATCTTATTCATTCGTTTCAAAGACGATTTGTTATACTTTACCCAAAAAAAAAGACGATTTCTTATATAAGGTTTCCCACACTCAGAACTCGATACAAGTTCTCGACCATCTTATTTATTTCATGCATACTCCATTTCCTACTTGCCAAAATTAATACATTCCAGCAAGTGAAGTAAAAAGTTCCAACTGGGCGCAGCCAATTTGATATCCATCTTCGTAGTCGGGTTAGTAAGTAGTGCGAGTGCAGGCATTACTTCTTTTTTTTCGTTCATAAGATTAGCATGTCTCTCTTATGATAGACTCGGTTTAAAGCACAAAAGATACGTTTATTTGTCTATGCAATGGGTTGTAAGAGTCAAAGTAGTACAATGGTGCCATTTCTTAAGCCATGAGCCCATAAATGCTATGGTCGACGTCATTAAAAGTGCTATAGGAACCACATTTTGTTTGCTCCCGTCGTTGGCACCCACAGTAGAGTTATTTTTTTTCATTTATATAATTAAAAAATACACAATTAAACTTAAATAAATTTTATAAAATTAAACACATCACATAAATAATATAAAAAAAAGACATTTATATAAATACCAAAAGGGTTACACAACAATTTGGCTAAACCATAGGGATGGATAAACCACCCGTCTTCTTCCTTCAACTTGCAAAAAAAAAAACACACTAGACAAACACATCAAACACATCACACAAACACAAACAAAAAAAGAAATAAACCCCAAAACACAAAAATAAGAAAAAAGAAAGGAAAAAAAAAAGAAAACCTCCCCAGCGTGGGCTGGTTGTGTCGACGCGAGAACCGACGGCGCGAACGACGGTGTGGTTGGCGCCATGTTCCGTTGGGATGGTACGATGACGCGATGGATAACAGCCAACCGTACCCCTCGCTTTAATATTCCTCATCTTATGTATTTAAACGTTTTTTTGAAGTGATACATTTTACGAGGAAACACTTAAAAAAAGAAAAAAGAATGTTTCACCCGCTCTTACCGAACTAATACCTTTTCAGCCATCCATAACTCGGTACGCAGTATTGACAAAGTTGCTTCAAATTGGAATGTGAAGATGAATTACAAGTAGTTAGAAGATTTGGGGAGTTTTCCTATGCAAATCTTTTAAAGATTGCTTGGCCTGATGCTTTAAGGGGTGTTTGAAAATGAAATCTATGCTTTGACACCATTTTGTCATATCACTATATTGCTGTGAACCTAATAGCTTGAAGTTCTCCTTGGTAATTGTTCCTTTTGACTTATGATGATTTTCTTAGATTGGCCTTGGGAAGGGTCTGGGAGTTCAAATTAAGGGTTTATTTTGGGACTTTTAAACTTAGGAAAAGTATACCACAAGAGAAGTGTCACCCAGCTGTGAAGGTAATTGGTAAGATTGGGTGGGCAATGTAATGTTTTATGAAAAGAAGGGGTGGAAAAGATTATACTTCTTTGGTCCATAAAAATGCATTGCTAAGAGTTTTGTTGCTATGACTAAAGTTATGTGTTTTCTTGCTATTCAATAGCATGTTCTTTTTGTATCCTTGGTAATCCCATGGTGAGGATTGTAGCAGCTATGGGTGATCTTTGTGGATAAATGATCAAAAATGTAGCATATCAGGAAGAGCTCCTAGTCATTATGGAATGGGGGCATAATATGCCTAGATTATGAGCCATCTCCTTCAGCCACTGCTTATTGTGGATGATGGTTGAATGAGTTATGTGTGAATATATGGTCTTGGTGAATTAAAGGTGAACTAAGATCATATGATGTCTATTTGATCTTGTCTCTGTTTTTTTGGGAAACTGTCAAAGATATAAATAGTGTTGCCAGATATATGGCTTGTATCAGAGATATAGGCTTGCTTTGTCCAAGTTGTTTGGTTTTACTTTCTATGTTTTGAATGTTGCTGTTGTTTTGAGAATATATGCATGTTTATATATCTCACGTATTTGTAATATTTTTTGATAATTAATAATAATTCACCTTTTCACCAAAAAACTCGGCACGTAGTGAATCTTTTCTGCTTATTGTGATTGTAAAATTTGCTTGGTCCGGAGGTCGCGGGGCGATCTAGATTTTGTGTAATAATCTAATGCAAATAGTTTAGGGGATGCAATTGAAAAATAATGTTAAACTTTAATTTTATAGCATCGGGTTATATAAATTCATACTTTGAAAGACAAAAACTATCTATTTTCTTCTTTGTTTTTTTGGTAAACTGCAAAAAATATCCATGTGGTTCTTAATTTTCGCATTCTTTGTCTCTCCTTTTTCTTACTAAAAAAGGTACACGAAACATTGTGTTTGTGCAATTTATGTCCTTGTTAGTAACATTTGTTAGTTTGACCCTATAAATATGGTCAAAACCCTACGAAATGACAAAAGTACCCATGTATTCTTCCCCACTATGATCAGACCCAGATTTCACCAAGAACATCAAGATCCAACCCAGATTCACCAAGAACACAAAGAACAACCCCATATTCTTAATTTTCTTTACATCAACAAACAGAATCCTTTTCTATCAAACTCAATTCTATCATCCAATGTAAATTACATTATATTAAAAGAAAAGAAGTACTAGTAATTAAAAAGTGTTTAAAAATCACAACCCTCTATCTGTCACCCATCCATCCATCATGGCGATCTCTGCTACAATACGTAAATACTTCTATAAAATATTTTCATCAATTTATCAAACCGTACGATCATCTTCATCAACACTCGCTCATGAAACCACTAAAACAAAACCTCAAACCACTAAAACAAAACCTCAAATTACTTACATGATAAAATCATTTCAATGAACTAACCCTTAAATTGGAACTCTTAACACATCACATGATCATCACTAATTGGAGGTTTCCCTATCTTCTCTCTCTTGGTTCGACATTTCTCCAACACATACATACAAATAGATAAGTGTTTAGAAGATCATAATATTTCTAGGATTAGTTATAAGTTTGGCCATTTTGACAGAAATAGCCCCTTAAGTCCCTTTTATTCATATTTGTGACACATTGTATCTTCTACTACTTTATTACATATGGTTTGACTTCTAATTTATCATAATATGACTAACCAATCACATTAAGTCTTTAAACTCATAAAAGCCTTGGTCAAGCCAAGTCAATGGCATTCTAGTTAAAAACAGTTAAAACCTGGTTTTTGGGTGTAACATAACGGTCCCTCCAAGTTATTCACCTCTAAAGGTATTGCTTGTTGTTCTTGGGTTGATGGTTCAAATGTGTTTTTGCAATTCTTTTTTTTCCCTTTTCTAAGTTTTTCCTGATGGTTTTTCTTGGAACGGTTTTAAATAGTGCACAAACCTTTTGGAGTTGCTATTAAGCCCCTAGAATATTGGAAGATTCTGATTCAAGTGATTGCTTATGCCTGTTTGATATGCTGTTGGTCTTAGTGTAGAATGTTGTAGCCTTTAAGCTAAATCATTTCCACTATCAAAACCAAATGGAACGAGCCATATTAGGAGAAGAAAAGAGAAGAGAAGTTTAGAGAGAGAAAGTAGAGAAAGAAAGAGAGATGGTTGATTTTTAGCAAACGTGAAAGATTAAAATGAGGAACAACACACTCATCACAACTTGGAGAAGGGAATTTATATCCCACAAAGGGGGCTGGCCATAACGAGCTTTTGAGTTAGGGCATGTGGTGTTTTGTCTATTGGGTCGGGCTCGAGATTACTTTAGGCTTTAGCCCGAAACACGTACAATATTAGATTAACTAACGAGCCCGATTCCCGTAACTAGCCTGTTACAATCATATAATGATGAAAGACCGAGATTCCATGTTCGACTCAATATTTTGAGGCTAACAATCTCCCCCGAAGTGAGGTCTTTGAATCCTGCTTCCTTGGACTTGTGGAGATTGCTTTGTCGTTGAGTTCTCGAGTCTTTGTCTTGGTCTTGATCTTTGTTGTAGGCTTGTTGCTTCATGCTGTGTGATCTTTGATCTTGAGCCTTTGTCATTGTCTTTCGACTTCGTCTTTAATCCCGAGATCTTTAAATCTTTTCCTTGTTTATCTTTATCTTTGCCACCTTGCGAGCTTGTGTCTTGACCAACATGCTCATACTATGCATCATCTTGAAAGCTTGCTAACAATCTCCCTTGAAAATCTTTGTCTTGATAATCTTGATATCTTTAAGAAAGATTTTGAATATCAGAGTTTGAGGAAGTCTTTGTATTTATTTGAACTTTAGCATTCTTGATTTCTGAATCTTGATGCTTTTAGTATGTCTTTGTAGTTTTAGCATGAGTATGTGGTAATGAATATGGCTCTGCTAGTCTGAGGCTGCACCACCTTCGTTTGTACATGCATTTTAAAGTTAGTGATAAACAGCAGATATGGATGAATACAGCTTTGTCATTCGTCTGAATATGGTTGCGTTAACCTCCGGTTTCGTGAGGACCGACTTGTGATCAGGTAGATTCACTGGTACAAAAACTGGTATTGGTCACTCCAAAAATGTGTGACGATATACATATGGTCACACGTGTTTTTTGGGTGTTTGTCACTAAAGATCGCTTCACTTGTAGGTCACAAAGTACTGACGTTAGGGGATTCGTGGCTAATTCCATTGAAAAAAGTGACCAAAACCCGAATAGTGTGACAAATCAGCACAAGTTTTGGTGTAAAATCAGTAATAGTGACCGTAAACACTTTATAGTCACACGAATGGTTTTTGAGAGTAACTATTGTTCGTCCTTTGGCCACATAAATATATAATATATGTGACATTTGAGATTATTTATTTAAGTAAATGTGTATTTTGTGTGACTATTTCCCGTCCTGTGGCCACATGAATATATAATAAATGTGACGTTTGTGATGATTTAGTCACACAACGGGTATTGTTTTTTTTAAAGCTAGTCATATATAATTTAAAAAAATGTGTTCTCCAAGAAGTGTTAATAATTGACCATATGTCTTTTTAAAATCATGTATATGTGTATTTTGTGTGACTATTTTTCATTCCAATGGTCACATGAAAGTTTTATGTTTGGTGCCATTTTGGTAATATTATAGTCAGCACAAATGTATTGTTTTTTTGGGTTTTAGTCACATACAAGTAACCAAAAGTAGCCAAAAATTAATACGTAGTGACCAAACGTTGTTAAGTCAAGTGAATGTGTTATTTTGTGTGTCTATTATTCATCCAAAGTCACATGAAATTTAAATTTGTGTGCGTTTTGTAATATTTAGTCAACCGGACAAAGCCATTTTTTTTTTTTGTAAATTAGTCACATACAAGTATAATCAAAGTGTATAATAAGTGTGACCATATTTGTTTAAAGTCAAGTTGAATGTGTATTTTGATGTGACTAATTATCATTCAATGGTCACTTGAATTTTAAGTGTGTGTGGCATTTTGTAACATTTAGTCACACAAAGCTTTTTATTTTTTTGTATAATATAGTCGCATACAAGTTAACCAAAAGTGCCAAAAAGTGTAGTTAATACATGTGACCATATGTTTGTTTAAATTCAAGTGGAATGTGTAATTGTGGTGTGACTATTGTTCATTCAATGGTCACATGAATTTTAAGTGTGTGTGGCAATTTGTAACATTTAGTCACACAAAGCTTTTTTTTTTTTTGTTATTTAGTAACATACAAGTTAACCAAAAGTGGTCAAAAGTGTTAATAAGTGTGACCATATATGATGTTGTTTTAAAGTTAAGTGAATGTGTAATTTGAGTGACTATTGTTTCATCAAAGTCACATGAATTTTTTGTTTGTGTGGCATTTTGTAATATTGGTCACACATCGAATTAAATAAAGAGTGACCAATAATGTTGATAAGCGTGACCATATTATGTGAGTGCATCTTTTAGTCACATATAACAAATCAATAATTTGTGTCATTATATACACACACACACACACACACACACACACACACACACACACACACACACACACACACATATTTAATTTTTTAATATATATATAAATATATATAAAATATATCTATATTAAAATATATAGTATATAGCTATATATAAAGCAATTTCAAATTGAATAAAACCGATGTTATATAACTGAACCAAATAACAATTGTAAGTTTCGACATAATCAAATCTCAACTACCATAATTTAAAGACTTATGACTCTTCCCCGTCCTAGCTTGTCCGATTCAATATGTTTTCACAAGAGACATACTTTTACGCTTCGATATGTAATTTTGGTGGCAGAATTGTTAATCAACTAATCTTTAGTAATTGTATGTTGTGGTGAAACCTAGCAGAAAACAAAAAATGCATGTATAAACATTGAATTAAATAAAGAAGAAATATATATAAGAATGTTGAAACAACACATGTAAAGTACCTCCTCAGTAAGAACAACCTTGATTCATTGGCTATACAACTAAACCACCTACGCCAACCTTAACTGTTTTAACCCATTAAATCCTACGTCCTGGTATGCATGACTGCATCCACTAACGATGGAATCAATTGACACTTTTTAGCATCAATTGGAGTGCTTTGGTTATGCAACATTTTTGTTCCATCAGTCTACTTGTAACCGGTAACCTAAAGCAACAATATTTGATTTCTTTAAGTGCCACAGTTTGCACTTAGATGTCCTACAAAATATTATTGCATGTAAAAATCAAATTATTAAACCAAAAGAATAATAAGACACATGTAAAACATACTATTGGTTAGTTCTTGTTTTGGAGACACAATTCCTTGCATTGGGAAATCTTGAGACCGATTTTTACTGAGCAAAGCGATTTCTTAGGTCTACATTTTTAAACAGTACCTATATGTAAATATAAAACACGATACTTAGACCATGTATGTAAAATTCAAAAATCAAAACCATTGTTTCTATTACCTTTTTCGAAGTTACAAGCCCATTAAACTTCTTCTGAATTCTCGCATCTTTATCACGTACAACAACACTTGACTGAGTTCGTCACCCTCATAAGTCGCCCATGTAGGTCACATGCAATATAAATGTAAATTACATAGACTCCTCAGTTATGTTCATGTTGCCAGCTATCCTAATCATCAGATTGGTGTTAGCAATAAAAATAAAATTGTTAACACATCAAAAATAGGCTATACATCTGAGGCTACTGCAATTGAGATGACAAATCAACTGCACCCCTATGTGCAGGCCAGGCCAACTGACTACATCAGTTTGACAAAGCATCCTTTTGTTCTGTCATCTCATTGGACAATTTCTGGACCAATACATCTTTTACTGTCAAGCTCGTGACAAGTTCCTTGACCCGAAGGTACATCTCTTTTGTTGACGCTCGCGTCATCATATCAAGTTGAGTTTGAAGTAACTCAATTCTTTCATCATTACTGCTTGTCGCTTTTGAGAAAGTGTGAAAAATACCTCTTGTAAGAAACCCACTTCCCACTCCTCAAGCATAACCTCACCTTTCCTTACCAATCATTAACCTGCCATGGCATCATGCCATCATCAAGATTCCAAGGTTGCTTCCGTGAACTTTCATCAGCTCTTTTCCTGCACAAAAATAAAGGAAAAAATTATTAAATGTAAATAAGCATAATAGGGAATTTGCAATCAAACATACAAGTTGATCTCTGACTGATCTTATCTCTCATCTGAACAATTCTCCGTCTTGTTTACCCATCCTTTCAACCACATATACCACGCGGAGTTCTTCATCTGCTAAGTTTTCTTATTTACCGCGATATCTAGAAAAACATCAAATATGCATACACCATGAAAAGACTAAACCAAGATAAACCAAAAACAATGAGGGTATTAAATGACAAAATGCGCAAATTATGCAATGTAAAAGATTCATACTCAAACTCGTCTCAGTCAATTTGTAAAACCAAACATTAAGTAATCTACCATTTTCTCTTTCACAAAAACATAACCACCTCGTCCCATATTATGTGATAAAACCTTTTTGGAACTCGCCATTTCTACTCTCTAGCCATTTCTCCTAAAAATACAAAATCACAAGTGATGGGATTAAAGCCTTCTTGATGCTGTTAAGATTAAATGGCTGCTCAAGTAAAAGAAAGTTCTGCTGATGACTTCAAGGAAAAGATATTAAGTGGTTAGTACTGCTAGAGTAAATATGTTACTACTGCTAGTACATAATTAGTACTGCTAGTTAATATATTACTACTGTTAAATAGTAATAACTATTACTGCTAGTATTCATTAGTACTGGCTATAGAACTACAATTAAATATCTGCCAAGTGTATACTACTGCTGGCAATACCTGTTAAGCTGCCAGAGGAGTTAATCTGCCAGGTGAATTTACAACTCGCTATCTCAAGTTAAGACAGCCAAGGGAAAAGTTAATGCTGTTGGATTGTTAAAGCTGCTGAGAAGATTATAGATGCTTATTATGAATTGACATATAGACTTAAATAAAGATGACTTATTAAAACCTTGTATGCATCGGTGCTCGTGTAGTTTACAAAATCACCATTCCCTTTTTTCTTTCACATTGCCCTATACTTGGCCGGTGATTGTTTCGAGTTCGAAGTGTATTTAGGTGTTGGGCAATATGAATTTTTCTCTAGATACATACTCAAAACTCCTTAGCAGATTACCAAGAAGATGCATTACCACACTTCTGACTATCCAAGTCAACATACAAAATAACGCTGAAAGATTAACACGAATGTTGTTCTTAATTAGTTTGCACAAAATGGTAAAATGCTAGAGAAACTTATGTAGTACTGGGTTAAAAAATAGTATATATTATCGTGATTTCATCCTATAGTTTATCTCTTGGTTCTTTATCCACCTTCTTCAAGGATAGAATCTTTAAACCTATGTGCTCACGAATAAGATATCCTAAAAAACTCAAAAACAGTGCTCTGTGTAACCCTGATACTATTCAACGCATCAAAGGTTACTTGATCTTTATTCCACCAGGTTTGTCGTACTCCCTACGAAACTTATATAGCCTAGTTATACCCCTCTTAACTAGTTTTAGATCTGAATGGTT